>JAJHUQ010000038.1:6562500-6570000 GCA_035773235.1 Eospalax fontanierii | reverse complement strand
TCTCTAAACCTAACCCTAACCCTAAACCTAACCCTAACTCACACGCAGACCCTATCCCTAACCCTAACCCTAACCCTAACCCTAACACAAACCCTAAACCTAACCCTAACCCTAACCCTAACCCTAACCCAAACCCTAACACTAACCCTAACCCTAACCCAAACCCTAACTCTAAACCTAACCCTAACCCTAAATCTAACCCTAACTCACACACACACCCTAACCCTAACCCTAACCCTAACCCTAACCCTAACCCTAACACAAACCCTAACCCTAACCCTAACCCCCAACCTCACGCTAACCCAAACCCTAACACTAACCCTAACCCTCACCGCAACCCTAACCCTAAACCTACACCTAACCCAAACCCTAACCCTAACCCTAACCCTAACCCAAACCCAAACACGAAACATAACCCTATTCCTAACCCAAACCCAAACCCTAAACCTAACCCTAACCCTAACCCAAAACCTAACCATAACCAGAATCTAAACTATGACACTATCCCTAAACCTAACCCTAACGGTAAACCTAACACTAACCCAAACGCACACCCTAAACCTAACCCTAACCCTAACCCTAACACAAACCCTAACCCAAACCCAAACCCTAACCCTAACCTAACCCTAACACAAACCCTAACCCTAAACCTAACCCAAATCCAAACCCTAACCCTAACCCTAACCCTAACCCTAACCCTAATCCTAACGCAAACCAAACCCTAACAGTAACCCTAAGCCTAAACCTAACCCTAATCGAAACCCAAACCCTTACCCTTATCCTAACCGTAACCCAAACCCGAATCATAACCAGACGAGAAACCATAACTCTATCCCTAAACATAACCGTAACCCTAAACGTAACCCTAACCCAAACACACACCCTAACCTTAACACTAATCCTAACCCAAACCCTAACCCTAACCTTAAACTAAACTTAACCCTAACCCAAATGCTAACCCTAACCCTAACGCTAACCCTAACCTAATCCTAAACCTAACCTTAACCCAAATCCTAAACTTATCGAAAACCCTCACCCTTAACCTAACCTATACCCTATCCCTAACCCTACCCCTAACACTAACCCTATCCCAAACCCAAACCCTAATCCTAACACTAACCCTAATCCTAACCGTAACACTCACCCTAACCCAAACGGAAACCCTAAACCTAACCCTAAACCTAACTCACTCCCTAACCCTAACCCTAACCCTAACCCTAACCCTAATCCTAACCATAACCCTAATCCAAACCATAACCCTAAACCTAATCGTATCCCTAACCCTAAACCTAACACTAACCCAAACACTAACCCTAACCCTAACCCTAACCCAACCCATAAACCTAAAACTATCCCTAAACACGACCCTAACCCAAATCTTAACCCTAACCCTAACACTAAACCTAACTCTAAACCTAACGCTAACTCTAACCCTAACCCTAAACCCTAACACTAAAGCTGAACCTAAACCTAACCCAAACCCTAACCCTAACACTAACCCTAAACCTAACCGTAATCCAAACCCACACTCTAACCCTAAACCTAACCCTAAACCAAACCCAAACCCTAACACTAAACTTAACACTAACACTAATCCTAACCCAAACCCAAAACCTAACCCTAACCCTACCCTTAACCATAACCCAAACCCTAACCCTAATCCAAACCCTAACCCTAACCCTAACCCTAACCCTAACCCTAACCCTAACCCAAACCCTAACACTAACCCTAACTCTAACCCAAACCCTAAATTTAACCCTAAACCTAACGCAACCCCAAACACTAACCATAACCCTAACGCAAACCCAAACCCTAACCCTAACCCTAACACAAACCATAACCCTAATCCTAACCCTAACCCTAACCCAAACCCTAACCCTAACCCTAATCGTAACCCTAACCCTAACCCGAACCCTAACCCAAACACTAATCCTAACCCTAACCCTAAACCTAACCCTAACCCTAACCCTAACCATAAACCATACCCTAATCCCAGGGTAGCCTTGAACTGATAATCCTCCTGACTCACCCCCAAGACTTGAGTTGTACTTTTTTAAGAGCAAAGATTGGATTCAGCAACAATGAAAAAGGAAAATATTTTCCCTCATAGAGAACGATGCCCAAAGTAGTTTTCTGTTTCAAATGTAGCTTATAGTACTGAAAAATTCAATGTCAATAATATGGTAATTTCTAGAAAGAATGAGGTTGGTTATTTATGTAACCACGTGCAATCTGACAATAGCTGCAGGACTGGGAAGCAACCTTGGCATGACTTGACCAGGGAAGGAGCACCTGCTCTGAAGCTGTGATAGACAGGCAGAGCTTTGCAAGTGAGTGCTGAGTGCTATTGGTTAGTCTCCTGTCATTGGTGTCTGATGTGGGCAAGATGCTGAGGTCACAGAATCTTGGATTAAGATTCTGGAACTCCAAGAGGCAGTAACCTGGCAAAGCATTGTTTAGGGTGTTGCTAGGTGACAAAGCCCTCTCAGATGAGTTGCTGAAACAAAGAGGTTTCTTGGTGGTAGGCTCTAGTGTTTGGGTGACCAGTTTGGAGAGATTTAGTTGACTTTAGGTCAAAGTTCTAGTCATTGACAAAAAGAAGCAGCCAGGAGAAGATGGGAGGAGGAGGGAAGAAGGTGGTGTGGCCTGCTGGCCCTGCCCAGGCCCTCCACATACAGGACCTCTACTAAAACCTCTACCTCTACGAACCCTGACTCTAATCCTAACCCTAACCCTAATCCTAACCCTAACCGTAACCTAACACTAACCCTATACCTAACCCTAACCCTGACCCAAACATTAACCATAAACCTAAACCAAACCCAAACCCTAAGCCTAAACCTAACCCTAACCCAAACCCTAACCCTAACCCTAACCCTAACCCTAACCCTAAGCCTAACCTAACCAGAATCCTAACCCTAACCCTAACACTATCCGAACCCATAAACCTAAACCTAACCCTAAACACCACCCTAACCCAAACCTTAACACTAACCCTAACACTAAACCTAACTGTAAACCTAACGCTAACCCTAACTCTAACCCTAAACCCTAACACTAAACCTGAACCTAAACCTAACCCAAAACCTAACCCTAACACTAACCCTAAACCTAACCGTAATCCAAATCCACACCCTAACCCTAAACCTAACCCTAAACCAAACCCAAACCCTAACACTAAACTTAACACTAACCCTAATCCTAACCCAAACCCAAACCCTAACCTTAACAATAACCCAAACCCTAACCCTAACCCTAATCCAAACCCTAACCCTAACCCTAACCCTAACCCTAACCCTAACCCAAACCCTAACCCTAGCACTAACCCTAACCCAAATCCTAACCCTAACGTTAAACTAAACTTAACCCTAACCCAAACGCTAACCCTAACCCAAACCCTTAACCTAACCCTAATCCTAACCGTAACCCTAACCCAAACGCTAAACCTATCGCAAACCCTAACCCTAAACCTAAGCCTAACCCAAATCCTAAACATAACACCAACCCTAACCCGAAACCAAATCCAAACCAAAACCCTAACCCTAACCCTTACCTAAACCCTAACCCTAACCCTAACAGTAATCCTAAACCAAACCCAAACCCTAATCCTAACACTAACCCTAACCCTAACCCTAACCCTTACCAAAACCCAAACGCAATCCTCACCCTAACCCTAACCCTAACGCAAACCCTAACCCTAACCTAACTCTAACCCAAACCCTAACCCTAACCCTAATCCTAAACCTAACCCTAACCCAAACCATAACTCTAATCCTAAATGTAACCCTAAACCTAAACCTAACCCTAACCCAAAACCAAACACTAAACCTAACACTAATCCTAACCCTAACCCAAACCCTAAACCTAACCCTAACCCTAACCCAAACCCTAACCATAACCAGAATCCAAACTATAACACTATCTCTAAACCTAACCGTAACCCTAAACCTAACCCTAAATCACACGCACACCCTACCCCTAACCCTAACCCTAACCCTAACCCTAACACAAACCCTAACCCTATCCCTAACCCTAACCCTAACCCAAACGGTAACACTAACCCTAACCCTAACCCTAACCCAAACCCTAACTCTAAACTTAACCCTAACCCTAAATCTAACCCTAACTCACATGCACACCCTAACCCTAACCCTAACACAAACCCTAACCCTAACCCTAACCCTAACCCTAACCCTAACCCAAACCCTAACCCTAACCCAAACCCAAACACTAAACATAACCCTAATCCTAACCCAAATCCAAACCCTAAACCTAACCCTAAACCTAACCAAAAACCTAACCATAACCAGAATCTAAACTATAACACTATCCCTAAACCTAACCCTAACCGTAAACCTAACACTAACCCAAACGCACACCCTAAACCCAACCCTTACCCTAACCCTAACACAAACCCTAACCCAAACCCAAACCCTAACCCTAACCTAACCCTAACCCAAACCCTAACCCTAACCCTAACCCAAAACCAAACCCTAACCCTAACCCTAACCCTAACCCTAATCCTAACGCAAACCAAACCCTACCACTAACCCTAACCCTAAACCTAACCCTAATCCAAACCCAAACCCTAATCCTAATCCTAACCGGAACCCAAACCCTAACCATAATCAGAACACAAACCATAACTCTATCCCTAAACCTAACCCTAACCGTGAATCTCACCCTACCCCAAACGCACCCCCTAACCCTAACCCTAACCCTTACCCAAACCCTAACCCTAACCTTAAACTAAACTTAACCCTAACCCAAACGCTAACCCTAACCCTAACGCTAACCCTAGCCTAATCCTAAACCTAACCTTAACACAAATCCTAAACTTATCGAAAACCCTCACCCTAAACCTAACCTAAACCCTAACCCTAACCCTAACCCTAACACTAACCCTAACCCAAATTCAAACCCTAATCCTAACACTAACCCTAACCCTAACCGTAACACTCACCCTAACCCAAACGGAAACCCTAAACCTAACCCTAAACCTAACTCACACCCTAACCCTAACCTTAACCCTAACCCTAACCCTAACCCTAACCCTAACCCTAATCCTAACCCTAACCCTAATCCAAACCATAACCCTAAACCTAATCATATCCCTAACCCTAAACCTAACCCTAACCCAAACACTAACCCTAACCCTAACCCTAACCCAACCCATAAACCTAAACCTATCCCTAAACACCACCCTAACCCAAATCTTAACCCTAACCCTAACACTAAACCTAACTGTAAACCTAACGCTAACTCTAACCCTAACCCTAAACCCTAACACTAAACCTGAACCTAAACCTAACCCAAATCCTAACCCTAACACTAACCCTAAAACTAACCGAAATCCTAACCCACACCCTAAACCTAAACCTAACCCTAAACCAAACCCAAACCCTAACACTAAACTTAACACTAACCCTAATCCTAACCCAAACCCAAAACCTAACCCTAACCCTAACCTTAACCATAACCCAAACCCTAACCCTAACCCAAACCCTAACACTAACCCTAACTCTAACCCAAACCCTAACCTTAACCCTAAACCTATCGCAACCCCAAACACTAACCATAACCCTAACGCAAACCCAAACCCTCACCCTAACCCTAACACAAACTATAACCCTAATCCTAACCCTAACCCTAACCCAAACCCTAACCCTAACCCTAATCGTAACCCTAACCCTAACCCGAACCCTAACCCAAACACTAATCCTAACCCTAACCCTAAACCTAACCCTAACCCTAATTCTAACCCTAACCCTAACCATAACCATATCCATACCCTAATCCGAGGGTAGCCTTGAACTGATAATCCTCCTGCCTCACCCCCAAGAGTTGAGTTGTACTTTTTTAAGAGCAAAGATTGGATTCAGCAACAATGAAAAAGGAAAATATTTTCCCTCATTGAAAACGATGTCCAAAGTAGTTTTCTGTTTCAAATGTAGCTTATAGTACTGAAAAATTCAATGTCAATAATATGGTAATTTCTAGAAAGAATGAGGTTGGTTATTTATGTAACCACGTGCAATCTGGCAAGAGCTGCAGGACTGGGAAGCAACCTTGGCATGACTTGACCAGGGAAGGAGCACCTGCTCTGAAGCTGTGATAGACAGGCAGAGCTTTGCAAGTGAGTGCTGAGTGCTATTGGTCAGTCTCCTGTCATTGGTGTCTGATGTGGGCAGGAGTGCTGAGGTCACAGAATCTTGGATTAAGATTCTGGAACTCCAAGAGGCAGTGACCTGGCAAAGCATTGTTTAGGGTGTTGCTAGGTGACAAAGCCCTCTCAGATGAGTTGCTGAAACACAGAGGTTTCTTGGTGGTAGGCTCTAGTGTTTGGGTGACGAGTTTGGAGCGATTTAGTTGACTTTAGGTCAAAGTTCTAGTGATTGACAAAAAGAAGAAGACAGGAAAAGATGGGAGGAGGAGGGGAAAAGGTGGTGTGGCCTGCTGGCCCTGCCCAGGCCCTCTTCATACAGGACCTCTACTACAACGCCTACCTCTAATACCCCTAACCCTAACCCAAACCCTAACACTAAACCTAACCCTAACCCTAACCCAAACATTAACCCTAAACTTAACCCTAACCCAAATCCTAACCCTAAACCTAACCCTAGCCCAAACACTAACCTAAACCTAAACCTAACACAAACCCTAACCCTAACCCTAACCCTAACCCAAACCCAAACCCAAATCCTAAACCTAACCCTAACCCTAACCCTAACCCAAATTCTAACCTTAACCCTAACTCTAACTCTAAACCTAACACTCACCCAAAACTTAACCCTATACCTAACCCTAACCCTAACCCAAACATTAACCCTAAAACTAACCCTAACACAAACCCTAACCCTAAACCTAACCCTATCCCAAAACTTAACCCTATACCTAACCCTAACCCCAACCCAAACAGTAACCCTAAAACTAACCCTAACACAAACCCTAACCCTAAACCTAACCCTAACCCAAACCCTAACCCTAAACCTAACCCTAACCCAAACCCAAACCCTAACCATAACCCTATCCCTAAACCTAACCCAAACTCTAACCGTAACCCTAACCCTAACCGTAACCCTAAACCTAACAGTAACCCAAACCCTAACCCTAACCCTAAAACAAACATTAAACCTAAACCTCTCCCTAACCCAAACCCTAACCCTAAACCTAACCCTAACCCAAACCCTAACATTAAACCTAACCCTAACAGAAATCCTAACCCTAACCCTAACCCTAACCCAAACCCAAAGCCTAACCCTAGCCCTAACCCTAACCCTAATCCAAACCCTAACCGTAAACCTAACCCTAACCCTAATCCTAAAACTAATCCTAATCCAAACCCTAACCCTAACCCTAACCGAAACCCTAACCCTTACCAAACCAAAACCTATCCCTTACACTAACCCTAACCCCAACCCTAATCCTAAACCAAACCCAAACACTAACCCTAATTCTCAATCTAACCGTAAGCCAAACCCAAACCCTACCCTAACGCCA
>JAJHUQ010000038.1:6552500-6555000 GCA_035773235.1 Eospalax fontanierii | reverse complement strand
ACTAACCTAACACTAACCCTATACCTAACCCTAACCCTAACCCAAACATTAACCCTAAACCTAAACCTAAACCAAACCCTTAACCTAAACCTAACCCTAACCCAAACCCTAACCCTAACCCTAACCCTAACCCAAACCCTAACCCTAACCCTAACCCTAACACTAACCCTAACCCAAACCCAAACCCTAATCCTAACACTAACCCTAACCTTAACCATAAGCCTCACCCTAACCCAAACGCAAACCCTAACGCTTACCTAACCCTAATCCAAACCCTAACCCTAACCCTAACCCTAACCATAATCCTAACCCTAACGTTAAACCAAACACTAACCCTAATGCTAACCTTAACCCTAACCGTAACCCAAACCCTTACCCTAACACTAAACCTAAACCTAACCCTAACCCAAACCCAAAACATAACCCTAACCCTAACCATAACCTTTAAACAAACCCTAACCCTGACACTAAACTTAGCCCTAACCATAACCCAAACCCTTACCCTAACCCTAACCCAAACACTAACCCTAATCCTAACCCTAAATCTAACCCTAAACCTAAGCCTAACCCAAACCCTAAGCCTAGTCCTAACCCTAACTGTAACCCTAACGCAAACCCTAAACCTAACCCTAAGCGTAAACCTAACCCTAACTCAAACTCTACCCCTAATCCTAACCCTAACACTAACCCTAACACAAAACAAACCCTTACCCTAACCCTAACCCTAACCCCAAACCAAACCCTAACCCTAACCTTAACCCTAACCGTAACACTAACACTAACCCAAACCCTAAACCTATACCAAACCTAACCGAAAACCTAATCCTAACCCTAACCCTAACCCTAACCCAAACCCAAACCCAAACCCTAACACAAACCCTAACCCAAACCGAAAACCTAATCATAAACTTAACCCTAACCCAAACCCTAACCATAACCCTAACCCTAACCCAAACCCTAACCTAAACCATAACTCTATCCTTAACTTCACCCTTACTATAAACCTAACTGTAACCCAAGCATCACACCCTAAACCTAACCCTAAACCTAACCCAAAACGTAACCGAAACCCTAACACTAAACCTAACTCTATCCCTAACGCTAATCCAAACCCTAACCCAAACCCTAACCCTAACCCTAACCCTAAACCTAAAAGTAACCCTAACCCAAACGCAAACCCTAAACCTAACCCTAAACCTAAACCTAACCCAAACCCTAACCGTCACCCTAACGCTAACACAAACCCTAACCCTAAACCTAACCCAAACCCAAACCATAACCGTAACCCTCACCCAAACCATAACCCTAATCATAACCCTAACCCTAACCCTAACCCTAACGCTAACACAAACCCTAACCCTAACCCTAACCCTAACCCAAACCCTAACTCTAACCCTAACCCTAACCCAAACACAAACCCTAACCCTAACCCTAACCCTAACCCAAACCCTAACACTAACCCTAACCCTAATCCAAACCCTAAACCTAACCCTAATCCTAACCCTAACCGTAACCCTTACCCTAACCCTAAACCTAAACTTAACCCTAACCCAAACGCAAACCCTAACCCTAACCCTAACCCTAACCCTAACCCAAACCCTAACCGTAACCCTAACCCTAACCCTAACGCTAACACAAACCCTAACCCTAACCCTAACCCAAACCCTAACTCTAACCCTAACCCTAACCCAAACCCAAACCCTAACCCTAACCCTAACAATAACGCAAACCCTAACCCTAACCCTAAACATAACCCAAACCCAAACCCTAACCCTAAACCTAACACTTACCCAAACCCTAACCATAACCAGAACCCAAACCATAACTCTATCCCTAAACCTAACCCTAACCCTAAACCTTACCCTAATCCAAACGAACACCCTAACCCTAACCCTAACCCTAACCCTAAACCTAAACCAAACCCAAGCCCTAACACTAAACTTAGCATAAACTTAACTCTAACCCAAATGCGAAACCTACCCCGAACCCTAACCCTAACCCTAATCCTAACACTAACCCTTACACAAACACTAACCTTATCGCAAACCCTCACCCTAAACCTAACCCTAACCCTAACACTAACCCTAACCCTAACCCTAAACCTAAAGGTAACCCTAACCCAAACGCAAACCCTAACCCTAACCATAACCCTAACCGAAACCCTAAACGTAACCCTAACCCTAAACCTAACGCTAACACAAACCCTAACGCTTACCCTAACCCTAACCCTAGCCCAAACACTAACTCTAACCCTAACCCTAACCCAAACCCAAACCCTAACCCTAACCCTAACAATAACGCAAACCCTAACTCTAACCCTAAACCTAACCCTAACCCAAACCCAAACCCTAACCTTAACCCTAACCCTAACCCAAACACAAACCCAAACCCTAACCCTAACCCTAAACATAACCCAAACCCAAACCTAAACCCTAAACCTAACCCTTACCCAAACCCTAACCATAACCAGAACCCAAACCATAACTCTATCCCTAAACCT
>JAJHUQ010000038.1:6540000-6545000 GCA_035773235.1 Eospalax fontanierii | reverse complement strand
CAGAACCCAAACCCTAACTCTATCCCTAAACCTAACCCTAACCCTAAACCTTACCCTAGTCCAAACGCACACCTTAACCCTAACCCTAAACCTAACGCAAGCCCTAACACTAACCTTAGGCTAAACTTAACCCTAACCCAAACGCTAAACATAGCCCTAACCCTAAACCTTACCCTAATCCTAACACTAACCCTTACCCAAACACTAACCTTATGGCAAACCCTCACCCTAAACCTAACCCAAACCCTAACCCTAACCCTAAACCTAAACCTAAACCTAACCCTAACCCAAATCCAAAACGAAAACCTAACCCTAACCCTAATCCTAACCCTAACCCAAACCCAAACCCTAACCCTAACCCTAAAACAAACCCTAACCCTAACCCTAACCCTAACCCAAATATTAATCCAAACCCTAACCCTAACCCAAACCCTAACTATAAACCTAAGCCTAACTCAAACCGTAACCCTAACATTAATCCTAACCCTAACCCTAAAACAAACCATAACCCTAACCCTAACTCTAACCCAAACCCTAAACCTAACCCTAACCCTAACACTAACACTAATTCTAACCCAAACCCTAACCGTATCCCTAACCCTTACACTAACTGAAACATTAACCCTAAACCTAACCCAAACCCAAACCCTAACCCTAAACCTAACCCTAACCAAAACCATAACCCTAAACCTAACCCTAACACAAACTCTAACCTAACTCTACCCCAAACCCAAACCCTAACCCTAACATTAAACCTAACCCTAAACCTAACCCAAATTCTAACCGTAACCCTAACCCTAACCCTAACTCAAACCCAAATCCTAACCCTAACCCTAAGCCTAACCCTAAACGTAACCCTAAATGTAACCCTAACCCTAACCCTAACCCTAACCCTAACCCTAACCCAATCCAAACCCTAACACTAAACTTAACCCTAACCCTAACCCTAAGCCTAAACCAAACACTAACTCTAACCCTAACGCAAACCCTAACCCAAACACAAACCCTAACCCTAACCCTAACAATAAACCTAACCCTAACCCAAAGCCAAACACTGATCCTAACCCTAACCCTCACCCTAACCCAAACCCTAACCCTAACACTAATTCTAACCCAAACCCTAACCCTAACCCTAATCCTAAACCTAACCCTAACCCAAATCCTAACCCTAACAATAATTCTAAACCTAACCCTAACCCAAACCATAACCCTAAACCTAACCGTAACCCTAACCCTAACCCTAGCCCAAACACTAACCCTAACCATAACCCTAAACCTAACCCTAACCCTAATTCTAACCCTAACCCTAACCATAAACATTACCCATACCCTAATCCCAGGGTAGCCTTGAACTGATAATCCTCCTGCTTCACCCCCAAGAGTTGAGTTGTACTTTTTTAAGAGCAAAGATTAGATTCTGCAACAATGAAAAGGAAAATATTTTCCCTCATAGAGAACGATGCCCAAAGTAGTTTTCTGATTCAAATGTAGCTTATAGTCCTGAAGAATCCAATATGAATAATATGGTAATTTCTAAAAAGAATGAATTTGGTTATTTAGGTAACCACGTACAATCCTGGCAAGAGTTGCAGGACTGGGAAGCAACCTTGGCATGACTTGACCAGTGGAGGAGCACCTGCTCTGAAGCTGTGATAGACAGGCAGAGCTTTGCAAGTGAATGCTGAGTGCTATTGGTCAGTCTCCTTTCATTGGTGTCTGATGTGGCCAGGAGTGCTGAGGTCACAGAATCTTGGACTAAGATTCTGGAACTTCAAGAGACAGTGACCTGGCAAAGCATTGTTTAGGGTGTTGCTAGGTGGCAAACCCTCTCAGATGAATTGCTGCAAAACACAGAGGTTTCTTGGTGGTAGGCTCTAGTGTTTGGGTGACCAGTTTGGAGAGATTTACTTGACTTTAGGTCAAAGTTCTAGTGTTTGACAAAAAGAAGCAGCCAGGAACAATGGGAGGAGGAGGGGAGACGGTGGTGTGGCCTGCTAGCCCTGCACAGGGCCTCCACATACAGGACCTCTACTAAAACCCCTAACTCTACTAACCCTAACCCTAACCCTAACCCTAACCCTAACCCTAACACTAACCTAACACTAACCCTATACCTAACCCTAACCCTAACCCAAACATTAACCCTAAACCTAAACCTAACCCAAACCCTTAACCTAAACCTAACCCTAACCCAAACCCTAACCCTAACCCTAACCCTAACCCAAACCCTAACCCTAACCCTAACCCTAACACTAACCCTAACCCAAACCCAAACCCTAATCCTAACACTAACCCTAACCCTAACCATAACCCTCACCCTAACCCAAACGCAAACCCTAACCCTTACCTAACCCTAATCCAAACCCTAACCCTAACCCTAACCCTAACCATAATCCTAACCCTAACGTTAAACCAAACACTAACCCTAATGCTAACCCTAACCCTAACCGTAACCCAAACCCTTACCCTAACACTAATCCTAAACCTAACCCTAACCCAAACCCAAAACATAACCCTAACCCTAACCATAACCTTTAAACAAACCTTAACCCTGACACTAATCTTAGCCCTAACCATAACCCAAACCCTTACCCTAACCCTAACCCAAACCCTAACCCTAATCCTAACCCTAACTCTAACCCTAAACCCAAGCCTAACCCAAATCCTAAGCCTAGTCCTAACCCTAACTGTAACCCTAACGCAAACCCTAAACCTAACCCTAAGCGTAAACCTAACCCTAACTCAAACTCTACCCCTAATCCTAACCCTAACACTAACCCTAACATAAAACAAACCCTTACCCTAACCCTAACCCTAACCCCAAACCAAACCCTAACCCTAACCTTAACCCTAACCGTAACACTAACACTAACCCAAACCCTAAACCTATACCAAACCTAACCGAAACCCTAATCCTAACCCTAACCCTAACCCTAACCCAAACCCAAACCCAAACCCTAACACTACCCATAAACCAAACCGTAAATCTAATCAGAACCTTAACCCTAACCCAAACCCTAACCCTAACCCTAACCCTAACCCAAACCCTAACCTAAACCATAACTCTATCCTTAACTTCACCCTTACTATAAACCTAACTGTAACCCAAGCATCACACCCTAAACCTAACCCTAAACTTAACCCAAAACGTAACCGAAACCCTAACACTAAACCTAACTCTATCCCTAACGCTAATCCAAACCCTAACCCAAACCCTAAGCCTAACCCTAACCCTAAACCTAAAAGTAACCCTAACACAAACGCAAACCATAACCCTAACCCTAAATCTAAACCTAACCCAAACCCTAACCGTAACCCTAACCCTAACCCTAATGCTAACACAAACCCCAACCCTAAACCTAACCCAAACCCAAACCATAACCGTAACCCTCACCCAAACCATAAGCCTAATCATAACCCTAACCCTAACCCTAACCCTAACGCTAACACAAACCCTAACCCTAACCCTAACCCTAACCCAAACCCTAACTCTAACCCTAACCCTAACCCAAACACAAACCCTAACCCTAACCCTAACCCTAACCCAAACCCTAACACTAACCCTAACCCTAATCCAAACCCTAAACCTAACCCTAATCCTAACCCTAACCGTAACCCTTACCCTAACCCTAAACCTAAACGTAACCCTAACCCAAACGCAAACCCTAACCCTAACCCTAACCCTAACCCTAACTCAAACCCTAACCGTAACCCTAACCCTAACCCTAACGCTAACACAAACCCTAACCCTAACCCTAACCCAAACCCTAACTCTAACCCTAACCCTAACCCAAACCCAAACCCTAACCCTAACCCTAACAATAACGCAAACCCTAACCCTAAGCCTAAACATAACCCAAACCCAAACCCTAACCCTAAACCTAACACTTACCCAAACCCTAACCATAACCAGAACCCAAACCATAACTCTATCCCTAAACCTAACCCAAACCCCAATCCTTCCCCTAATCCAAACGAACACCCTAACCCTAACCCTAACCCTAACCCTAAACCTAAACCAAACCCAAGCCCTAACACTAAACTTGGCATACACTTAACTCTAACCCAAATGCCAAACCTAACCCGAACCCTTACCCTAACTCTAATCCTAACACTAACCCTTACCCATACACAAACCTTATCGCAAACCCTCACCCTAAACCTAACCCTAACCCTAACACTAACCCTAACCCTAACCCTAAACCTAAAGGTAACCCTAACCCAAACGCAAACCCTAACCCTAACCATAACCCTAACCGAAACCCTAAACGTAACCCTAACCCTAAACCTAACGCTAACACAAACCCTAACGCTTACCCTAACCCTAACCCAAACACTAACTCTAACCCTAACCCTAACCCAAACCCAAATCCTAACCCTAACCCTAACAATAACGCAAACCCTAACCCTAACCCTAAACCTAACCCTAACCCAAACCCAAACCCTAACCTTAACCCTAACCCTAACCCAAACACAAACCCAAACCCTAACCCTAACCCTAAACATAACCCAAACCCAAACCTAAACCCTAAACCTAACCCTTACCCAAACCCTAACCATAACCAGAACCCAAACCATAACTCTATCCCTAAACCTAAGCCTAACCCTAAACCTTACCCTAATCCAAACGCACACCCTAACCCTAACCCTAACCCTAACCCTAACCCTAAACCTAAACCTAACCCAAGCCCTAACACTAACCTTAGCCTAAACTTAACCCTAACCCAAACCCTCAAACTAACCCTAACCCTAACCCTAACCCTAATCCTAACACTAACCCTTACCCAAACACTAACCTTATCACAAAACCTCACCCTAAACCTAACCTAAACTCTAACCCTAACCCTAACCCTAACCCTAACCCAAACCCAAACCCTAACCCTAACCATAACCCTAACCCATCCTCTACCCGTACCCTAACCCTAACACTAAACCTAATACTAAACAAACCCCTAACCCTATACCTAACCCTTACCCTAACCCAAACATTAACCCTAAAA
>JAJHUQ010000038.1:6477500-6480000 GCA_035773235.1 Eospalax fontanierii | reverse complement strand
AACCATAACCCTAATCCTAATCATATCCCTAACCCTAAACCTAACCCTAACCCAAACACTAACCCTAACCCTAACCCTAAACCTAACCCTAACCCTAATTCTAACCCTAACCCTAACCATAACCATAAGCCATACCCTAATCCGAGGGTAGCCTTGAACTGATAATCCTCCTGCCTCACCCCCAAGAGTTGAGTTGTACTTTTTTAAGAGCAAAGATTGGATTCAGCAACAATGAAAAAGGAAAATATTTTCCCTCATTGAAAACGATGTCCAAAGTAGTTTTCTGATTCAAATGTAGCTTATAGTACTTAAGAATCCAATATCAATAATATGGTAATTTCTAGAAAGAATGAGGTTGGTTATTTATGTAACCACGTGCAATGCCGGCAAGAGCTGCAGGACTGGGAAGCAACCTTGGCATGACTTGACCAGGGGAGGCGCACCTGCTCGGAAGCTATGATAGACAGGTAGAGCTCTGCAAGTGAGTGCTGAGTGCTATTGGTCAGTCTCCTGTCATTGGTGTCTGATGTGGGCAGGAGTGCTGAGGTCACAGAATCTTGGACTAAGATTCTGGAAACTCCAAGAGGCAGTGACCAGGCAAACATTGTTTAGGGTGTAGCTAGGTGACAAAGCCCTCTCAGATAAGTTGCTGAAACACAGAGGTTTCTTGGTGGTAGGCTCTTGTGTTTGGGTGACAAGTTTGGAGAGATTTAGTTGACTTTAGGTCAAAATCTAGTGTTTGACAAAAAGAAGCAGCCAGGAGAAGTGGGAGGAGGAGGGGAGAAGGTGGTGTGGCCTGCTTTCCATGCCCAGGCCGTCCACATACAGGACCTCTACTACTAACCCTAATTGCCTACCTCTACTAACCCTAACGCTAACCCTAACCCTAACCCTAACCCTAATCCTAAACCTAATCTAACACTAACCATATACCTAACCCTAACCCTAGACCACACATTAAACCTAAACCCAACCCTAACACTAACCCTAACACTAAACCTAACCACAACCCAAACATTAACCCTAAACTTAACCCTAACCCTAGCCCAAACCCTAACCCTAAACGTAACCCTTACACAAACCCTAACCGTAAACCATACCCATACCCAAACCCTAATCCTAACACTTACCCTAACCCAAATATAACACTAAACCTAACCCTAACCTAAACCCTAACGCTAAACCTAACACTAACCCAAACCCTAACCATAACCATAATCCTAACCCTAAAACAAACCCTAACCCTAAAGCTAACCCAAACATTAACCCTAAACCTAACCCTAACCCAAACCCTAACCCTAAACCTAACCCTAGCCCAAACCCTAACCCTAAACCTAACCATAACACAAACCCTAACCCTATGCCAAAACCCAAGACTACCCCTAAGCCTAATCCTAACCCTAAACCTAACCCTAACCCTAACGGAACCCATAAACATAACCCTGTCCCTAAACACAACCCTAACCCAAACCTTAACCCTAAACCTGACCCTAACCCTAACCCTGAAACCGAATACTAAACCTGAACACAAACCTAAACCAAACCCTAACCCTAACACTAACCCTAACCCTAACACTAATCCAAACCCAAACACTAAACCTATACCTAACCCTAAATCAAACGCAAACCCTAACACTGAACTTAACACTAACCCTAACCCTAACGCAAACCCAAACCCTAACCCTAACGCTATCCTTATCAATAACCCAAACCCTAACACTAAATCTAACCCAAACCCTAACCTTAACCCTAACCCTAAACCAAACACAAACCCTAAACCTATCCTTAACCCTAATCCTAACCCAAACCCAAACCCTAACCCTAACCCTAAACCAAACCCTAACCATAACCAGAATCCAAACCATAACACTATCCCTAAACCTAACCCTAACCCTAAACCTAACCCTAACCCAAACACACACCCTAACCCTAACCCTAACCCTAATCCACCCAAACCCTGACAATAACCCTAACCCTCACCTAAACCCTAACCCTAACCCTAACCCAAACCCTAACTCTAACCCTAACCCTAAACCAAAGCCAAACCCTAACCTAACCCTAACCCTAACAGTAACGCAAACCCTAACCCTAAACCTAACTCAAACCCTAACCTTAACCCTAAACCATACCCCACCGCAAACCCAAAACCTAACCGTAACCCAAACCCAAACCATGAACCTAATGGTAACACTAACCCTAACACAAACCCTGACCGTAACCCTAACCCTAACCCTAACCCTAACACAAACCCTAACCCTAACCTAACCCTAACCCTAAACCTAACCCTAACTCTAACCCTAACCCAAACAAAAACCCTAACCCTAACCCTAACCCTAACCCTAACCTAACCCTAACCCTAACCCTAACCCTAACCCTAACCCTAAATCAAACCCAAACCCTAATCCTAACCCTAACCCTAACACTCACCCTAACCCATACGGAAACCCTAAACCTAATCCTAACCCTAACTCAAACCCTAACCCTAACCTTAACCCTAATT
>JAJHUQ010000038.1:6452500-6467500 GCA_035773235.1 Eospalax fontanierii | reverse complement strand
CCTAACCCTAACCCTAATCGTAACCCTAATCCGAACCCGAACCCTAACCCTAACCGTAACCCTAACCCTAACCCTAACCCTAACCCTAACCCTAACCCAAATATTAACACTAAACCTAACCCTAACCTAAACCCTAACCCTAACCCTAACACTAACACAAACCCTAACCATAACCATAATCCTAACCCTAAAACAAACCCTAACCCTAAAGCTAACCCAAACATTAACCCTAAACCTAACCCTAACCCAAACCCTAACACTAAACCTAACCCTAGCCCAAACCCTAACCCTAACCTAACCATAACACAAACCCTAACCCTATCCCATAACCAAACACTAACCCTAAGCATAATCCTAACCCTAAACCTAACCCTAACCCTAACGGAACCCATAAACATAACCCTATCCCTAAACACAACCCTAACCCAAACCTTAACCCTAAACCTGACCCTAACCCTAACCCTGCATCCGAATACTAAACCTGAACATAAACCTAAACCAAACCCTAACCCTAACACTAACCCTAACCCTAACACTAATCCAAACCCAAACACTAACCCTATACCTAACCCTAAACCAAACACAAACCCTAACACTGAACTTAACACTAACCCTAACCCTAACGCAAACCCAAACCCTAACCCTAACGCTATCCTTATCAATAACCCAAACCCTAACACTAAATCTAACCCAAACCCTAACCCTAACCCTAACCCTAAACCAAACACAAACCCTAAACCTATCCTTAACCCTAATCCTAACCCAAACCCAAACCCTAACCCTAACCCTAAACCAAAACCTAACCATAACCAGAATCCAAACCATAACACTATCCCTAAACCTAACCCTAACCCTAAACCTAACCCTAACCCAAATGCACACCCTAACCCTAACCCTAACCCTAACCCACCCAAACCCTGACAATAACCCTAACCCTAACCTAAACCCTAACCCTAACCCTAACCCAAACCCTAACTCTAACCCTAACCCTAAACCAAACCCAAACCCTAAAATAACCCTAACCCTAACAGTAACCCAAACCCTAACCCTAAACCTAACTCAAAACCTAACCCTAACCCTAAACCATACCCCACCCCAAACCCAAAACCTAACCGTAACCCATACCCAAACCATGAACCTAATCGTAACACTAACCCTAACCCAAACCCTGACCGTAACCCTAACCCTAACCCTAACCCTAACACAACCCTAACCCTAACCGAAACCATAACCCTAACCCTAATCCAAACCCTAACCCTAACCCTAACCCAAACCCTAACCCTAAACCTAACTCTAACCCTAACCCAAACCCTAACCCTAACCCTAACCCTAACCCTAACCCAAACATTAACCCTAAACCTAACCATAACCCAAACCCTAACCCTAAACCTAACCCTAGCCCAAACCCTAACCCTAAACCTAACCCTAACACAAACCCTAACCCTAACCCAAACCCAAACCCTATTGCAAACACTAACCCTAACCCTAACCCTAACCCTCACCAAAACCCAAACGCAATCCTCACCCTAACCCTAACCCTAACCCAAACCCTAACCCTAACCCTAAATCTAACCCAAACACTAACCCTAACCCTAATCCTAAACCTAACCCTAACCCAAACCATAACCCTAACCCTAAATGTAACCCTAACCCTAAACCTAACCCTAACCCAAAACCAAACACTAAACCTAACCCTAATCTTAACCCTAACCCAAACCCTAAACCTAACCCTAACCCTAACCCAAACCCTATCCATAAACAGAATCCAAACTATAACATTATCTCTAAACCTAACCCTAATCCTAAACCTAACCCTAACTCACACACAGACCCTATCCCTAACCCTAACCCTAAGCCTAAGCCTAACCCTGACACAAACCCTACCCCTAACCCTAACCCTAACCCTAACCCTACCCCAAACCCTAACACTAACCCTAACCCTAACCCAAACCCTAACTCTAAACCTAACCCTAACCATAAATCTAACCCTAACTCACACGCACACCCTAACCCTAACCCTAACCCTAACCCTAACCCTAACACAAACCCTAACCCTAACCCTAACCCTAAACCTAACCCTAACCCAAACCCTAACACTAACCCTAACCCTAACCGAAACCCTAACCCTAAACCTAACCCTAACCCAAACCCTAACCCTAACCCTAACCCAAACCCAAACCCTAAACCTAACCCTAACCCTAACCCAAAACCTAACCATAACCAGAATCTAAACTATGACACTATCCCTAAACCTAACCCTAACGGTAAACCTAACACTAACCCAAACGCACACCCTAACCCTAACCCTAACCCTAACCCTAACACAAACCCTAACCCAAACCCAAACCCTAACCCTAACCTAACCCTAACACAAACCCTAACCCTAACCCTAACCCAAATCCAAACCCTAACCCTAACCCTAACCCTAACCCTAATCCTAACGCAAACCAAACCCTAACACTAACCCTAAGCCTAAACCTAACCCTAATCGAAACCCAAACCCTAACCCTAATCCTAACCGTAACCCAAACCCTAATCATAACCAGAACACAAACCATAACTCTATCCCTAAACGTAACCCTAACCCTAAACGTAACCCTAACCCAAACACACACCCTAACATTAACCCTAACCCTAACCCAAACCCTAACCCTCACCTTAAACTAAACTTAACCCTAACCCAAACGCTAACCCTAACCCTAACGCTAACCCTAACCTAATCCTAAACCTAACCTTAACCCAAATCCTAAACTTATCGAAAACCCTCACCCTAAACCTAACCTAAACCCTAACCCTAACCCTAACGCTAACACAAACCCTAACCCTAACCCTAACCCTAACCCAAACCCTAAATCTAACCCTAACCCAAACGCAAAACCTAAACCTAACCCTAACCCTAACCCAAACCCTGACCGTAACCCTAACCCTAACCCTAACGCTAACACAAACCCTAAACCTAACCCTAACCCTAACCCTAACCCAAACCCTAACTCTAACCCTAACCCTAACCCAAACCCAAAACTTAACCCTAACCATAACCCTACCCCAAACCCTAAGCCTAAACCTAACCCTAACCCAAACCCAACCCCTAAACCTAACCCTAACCCTAACCCTAACCCAAACACAAACATAAACCCTAATCCTAACACTAAACATAACCCAAACTCAAACCCTAACCCTAACCCTAAACCTAACCCTTACCCAAACCCTAACCATAACCAGAACCCAAATCCTAACTCTATCCCTAAACCTAACCCTAACCCTAAACCTTACCCTAATCCAAACGCACACCCTAACCCTAACCCTAACCCTAACCCTAAACCTAACCCAAGCCCTAACACTAACCTTAGCCTAAACTTAACCCTAACCCAAACGCTAAACCTAACCCTAACCATAATCCTTACCCTAATCCTAACACTAACCCTTACCCAAACACTAACCTTATCGCAAGCCCTCGCCCTAAACCTAACCTAAACCCTAACCCTAACACTAAACCTAACCCAAACCCAAACCCTAATCCTAACACTAACCCTAACCCTAACCGTAACACTTACCCTAACCCAAACGGAAACCCTAAACCTAACCCTAAACCTAACTCACACCCTAACCCTAACCCTAACCCTAACCCTAACTCTAATCCTAACCATAACCCTAATCCAAACCATAACCCTAAACCTAATCGTATCCCTAACCCTAAACCTAACCCTAACCCAAACACTAACCCTAACCCTAACCCTAACCCAACCCATAAACCTAAACCTATCCCTAAACACGACCCTAACCCAAATCTTAACCCTAACCCTAACACTAAACCTAACTGTAAACCTAACGCTAACTCTAACCCTAACCCTAAACCCTAACACTAAAGCTGAACCTAAACCTAACCCAAACCCTAACCCTAACACTAACCCTAAACCTAACCGTAATCCAAACCCACACTCTATCCCTAAACCTAACCCTAAACCAAACCCAAACCCTAACACTAAACTTAACACTAACACTAATCCTAACCCAAACCCAAAACCTAACCCTAACCCTAACCTTAACCATAACCCAAACCCTAACCCTAATCCAAACCCTAACCCTAACCCTAACCCAAACCCTAACACTAACCCTAACTCTAACTCAAACCCTAACCTTAACCCTAAACCTAACGCAACCCCAAACACTAACCATAACCCTAACGCAAACCCAAACCCTAACCCTAACCCTAAAACAAACCATAACCCTAATCCTAACCCTAACCCTAACCCAAACCCTAACCCTAACCCTAATCGTAACCCTAACCCTAACCCGAACCCTAACCCAAACACTAATCCTAACCCTAAACTTAACCCTAACCCTAGCCCAAACCCTAACCCTAAAAGTAACACTAACACAAACCCTAACCCTAACCCTAACCCTAACCCAAATATTAACACTAAACCTAACCCTAACCTAAACCCTAACCCTAAACCTAACACTAACACAAACCCTAACCATAACCATAATCCTAACCCTAAAACAAACCCTAACCCTAAAGCTAACCCAAACATTAATCCTAAACCTAACCCTAACCCAAACCCTAACCCTAAACCTAACCCTAGCCCAAACCCTAACCCTAAACCTAACCATAACACAAACCCTAACCCTATCCCAAAACCAAACACTAACCCTAAGCATAATCCTAACCCTAAACCTAACCCTAACCCTAACGGAACCCATAAACATAACCCTATCCCTAAAAACAACCCTAACCTAAACCTTAACCCTAAACCTGACCCTAACCCTAACCCTGAAACCGAATACTAAACCTGAACATAAACCTAAACCAAACCCTAACCCTAACACTAACCCTAACCCTAACACTAATCCAAACCCAAACACTAACCCTATACCTAACCCTAAACCAAACGCAAACCCTAACACTGAACTTAACACTAACCCTCACCCTAACGCAAACCCAAACACTAACCCTAACGCTATCCTTATCAATAACCCAAACCCTAACACTAAATCTAACCCAAACCCTAACCCTAACCCTAACCCTAAACCAAACCCTAACCATAACCAGAATCCAAACCATAACACTAACCCTATACCTAACCCTAAACCAAACGCAAACCCTAACACTGAACTTAACACTAACCCTAACCCTAACGCAAACCCAAACACAAACCCTAAACCTATCCTTAACCCTAATCCTAACCCAAACCCAAACCCTAACCCTAACCCTAAACCAAACCCTAACCATAACCAGAATCCAAACCATAACACTATCCCTAAACCTAACCCTAACCCTAAACCTAACCATAACCCAAATGCACACCCTAACCCTAACCCTACCCCTAACCCACCCCAACCCAGACAATAACCCTAACCCTATCCTAAACACTAACCCTAACCCTAACCCAAACCCTAACTCTAACCCTAACCCTAAACCAAACCCAAACCCTAACCTAACCCTAACCCTAAAAGTAACCCAAACCCTAACTCTAAACCTAACTCAAACCCTAACCCTAACCCTAAACCATACCCCACCCCAAACCCAAAACCTAACCGTAACACATACCCAAACCATGAACCTAATCGTAACACTAACCCTAACCCAAAACCTGACCGTAACTCTAACCCTAACCCTAACACAAACCCTAACCCTAACCTAACCCTAATCCTAAACCTAACCCTAACTCTAAACCTAACCCAAACAAAAACCCTAATCCTAACCCTAACCCTAACCCTAACCCTAAAACAAACCCTAACCCTAACCTAACCCTAACCCTAACCCTAACCCTAACCCTAAACCAAACCCAAACCCTAATCCTAACCCTAACCCTAACACTCACCCTAACCCAAACGGAAACCCTAAACCTAATCCTAACCCGAACTCAAACCCTAACCCTAACCCTAACCCTAAACCTAAGCCTAGCAATAAACCAAACCCTAACCCTAAACCTAACCGTAACCCAAACCCTAACGCTAAACCTAACCCTAAACCAAAGCCTAACCCTAAACCTAACAGTAACACAAAACCTAACCCTAACCCTAACCCTAACCCTAATCCAAAACCAAATCCTAACCCTAACCCTAACCCTAACCCTAACCCTAACTCTAACCCTAATCCTAACCCTAACCCTAACCCAAACCATAACCCTAATCCTAATCGTATCCCTAACGCTAAACCTAACCCTAACCCAAACACTATCCCTAACCCTAACCCTAACCCTAAACCTAACCCTAACCCTAATTCTAACCCTAACCATAACCATAACCATAACCCATACCCTAATCTGAGGGTAGCCTTGAACTGATAATCCTCCTGCCTCACCCCCAAGAGTTGAGTTGTACTTTTTTAAGAGCAAAGATTGGATTCAGCAACAGTGAAAAAGGAAAATATTTTCCCTCATAGAAAACGATGTCCAAAGTAGTTTTCTGATTCAAATGTAGCTTATAGTACTTAAAAATCCAATATCAATAATATGGTAATTTCTAGAAAGAATGAGGTTGGTTATTTAGGTAACCACGTGCAATCCTGGCAAGAGCTGCAGAACTGGGAAGCAACTTTGGCATGACTTGACCAGGGGAGGAGCACCTACTCTGAAGCTATGATAGACAGGCAGAGCTTTGCAAGTGAGTGCTGAGTGCTATTAGACAGTCTCCTGTCATTGGTGTCTGATGTGGGCAGGAGTGCTGAGGTCACAGAATCTTGGACTAAGATTCTGGAACTCCAAGAGGCAGTGACGTGGCAAAGCATTGTTTAGGGTATTTCTAGGTGACAAAGCCCTCTCAGATGAGTTTGTGCAACACAGAGGTTTTATGGTGGTAGGCTCTAGTGTTTGGGTGACCAGTTTGGAGAGATTTAGTTGACTTTAGGTCAAAGTTCTAGTGTTTGACAAAAAGAAGCAGCCAGGAGAAGATGGGAGGAGGAGGGGAGAAGGTGGTGTTGCCTGCTGGCCCTGCCTAGGTCCTCCACATACAGGACCTCTACTACAAAGCCTACCTCTACTAACCTAACCCTAACCCTAACCCTTACCCTAAACCTAACCCTAAACCTAACCTAACACTAACCCTATACCTAACCCTAACCCTAACCCAAACATTAAACCTAAACCTAACCCTAACCCACACCCTAAGCCTGAACCCAACCATAAACCAAACCCTAACCCTAAACCTAACCCTAACCCTAAGCCAAACATTAACCCTAAACCTAACCCTAATCCTAGCCCAAACCCTAACCCTAAACCTAACCCTAACACAAACCCAAACCATAACCCAGCCCTAAAACTAACCCAAACTCTAACTGTAACCCAAACCCTAACCCTAACACTAAACGTAACACTAAACCAAACCCAAACCCTATACCTAACCCTAACCATAACACAAACATTAACACTAAACCTAACCCTAAACCAAACCCTAACCCTAAACCTAACCCTAACCCAAACCCTAAACATAACCATAACCCTAACCCTAACCCAAACCCTAACCCTAAAGCTAACCCAAACATTAACCCTAAACCTAACCCTAGCCCAAACTCTAACCCTAAACCTAACCCTAACCCAAACCCTAAACCTAACCCTAAACCAAACCCTAACCCTAACCATAACCCAAATATTAACCCTAAACCTAACCCTAACCCTAACCCAAACCCTAACCCTAAACCTAAACCTAGCCCACACCCTAACCCTAAACATAACCCTAACACAAACCCTAACCCTAACCCAAACCCAAACCCAATCCATAACCCTAAACCTAACCCTAACCCAAACTCTAACCGTAACCGTAACCCTAACCCTAACCCTAACCCTAAACCTAACATTAACCCAAACCCTAACCCTACCCTAACCCTAACCCTAACCCAAAATTAAACCTAAAGCTAACCCTAAACCAAACCCTAACAATAAACCAAACCCTAACCCAAACCCTAACCCTAATCCTAACCCTAACACAAACCCTAACCCTAACGCTAACCAAACCAAATCCTAACCCTTACACTAACCCTAACCCCAACCCTAATCCTAAACCAAACTCAAACACTAACCCTAATTCTCACCCTAACCCTAACCCTAACCCTAACCCTAAATCTAACCCTAACCCTAACCCTAACCCAAACCCTAACCCAAACTATAATCGTAACCCTAACCCTAACCCAAACCCTAACCCTAACCCTAACCTAAACCAAACCCTAACCCTAACCATAACCCAAACATTAACCCTAAACCTAACTCTAACCCAAACCCTAACCCTAAACCTAACCTTAAACCTAACCCTAACCCTAAGACTAACCCTACCCCAAACCATAACTCTATCCCAAAACCTAACCTTAAAACTAAACCAAACCCAAACCTTAACCCTGACACTAACCCTAACCCTAACCCTAACCCTAACCCTAAATCAAACCCAAACCCTAACCCTAACCCTAACCATAAACCTAAACGTAACCCTAACACAAACGCAAACCCTACCCCTAACCCTAACCCTAACCCTAACCCTAACCCTAACTCTAAAACTAAGGCTAACCCTAACCCTAACACAAACCCTAACCCTAAACCTAACTCTAACCCTAACCCAAACCCTAACCCTAACCCTAACCCTAACCCTAACCCAAACATTAACCCTAAACCTAACCCTAACCCAAACCCTAACCCTAAACCTAACCCTAGCCCAAACCCTAACCCTAAACCTAACCCTAACACAAACCCTAACCCTTACCCAAACCCAAACCCTATTGCAAACACTAACCCTAACCCTAACCCTAACCCTCACCAAAACCCAAACGCAATCCTCACCCAAACCCTAACCCTAACCCAAACCCTAACCCTAACCCTAAATCTAACCCAAACCCTAACCCTAACCCTAATCCTAAACCTAACCCTAACCCAAACCATAACCCTAACCCTAAATGTAACCCTAACCCTAAACCTAACCCTAACCCAAAACCAAACACTAAACCTAACGCTAATCTTAACCCTACCCCAAACCCTAAACCTAACCCTAACCCTAACCCAAACCCTATCCATAAACAGAATCCAAACTATAACACTATCTCTAAACCTAACCCTAACTCACACACAGACCCTATCCCTAACCCTAACCTTAACCCTAACCCTAACACAAACCCTAACCCTAACCCTAACCCTAACCCTAACCCTAACCCTAACCCAAACCCTAACCCTAACCCAAACCCTAACTCTAAACCTAACCCTAACCCTAAATCTAACCCTAACTCACACGCACACCCTAACCCTAACCCTAACCCTAACCCTAACACAAACCCTAACCCTAACCCTAACCCTAAACCTAACCCTAACCCAAACCCTAACACTAACCCTAACCCTAACCGAAACACTAACCCTAAACCTAACCCTAACCCAAACCCTAAACCTAACCCTAACCCTAACCCAAACCCAAACACTAAACATAACCCTAATCCTAACCCAAACCCAAACCCTAAACCTAACCCTAACCCTAACCCAAAACCTAACCATAACCAGAATCTAAACTATGACACTATCCCTAAACCTAACCCTAACGGTAAACCTAACACTAACCCAAACGTACACCCTAACCCTAACCCTAACCCTAACCCTAACCCTAACACAAACCCTAACCCAAACCCAAACCCTAACCCTAACCTAACCCTAACACAAACCCTAACCCTAACCCTAACCCAAATCCAAACCCTAACCGTAACCCTAACCCAAACCCTAGTCCTAACGCAAACCAAACCCTAACACACACCCTAAGCCTAAACCTAACCCTAATCGAAACCCAAACCCTAACCCTAATCCTAACCGTAACCCAAACCCTAATCATAACCAGAACACAAACCATAACTCTATCCCTAAACGTAACCCTAACCCTAAACGTAACCCTAACCCAAACACACACCCTAACATTAACCCTAACCCTAACCCAAACCCTAACCCTCACCTTAAACCAAACTTAACCCTAACCCAAACGCTAACCCTAACCCTAACGCTAACCCTAACCTAATCCTAAACCTAACCTTAACCCAAATCCTAAACTTATCGAAAACCCTCACCCTAAACCTAACCTAAACCCTAACCCTAACCCTAACCCTAACACTAACCCTAACCCAAACCCAAACCCTAATCCTAACACTAACCCTAACCCCAACCGTAACACTTACCCTAACCCAAACGGAAACCCTAAATCTAACCCTAAACCTAACTCACACCCTAACCCTAACCCTAACCCTAACGCTAACCCTAAACCTAATCCTAACCATAACCCTAATCCAAACCATAACCCTAAACCTAATCGTATCCCTAACCCTAAACCTAACCCTAACCCAAACACTAACCCTAACCCTAACCCTAACCCAACCCATAAACCTAAACCTATCCCTAAACACGACCCTAACCCAAATCTTAACCCTAACCCTAACACTAAACCTAACTGTAAACCTAACGCTAACTCTAACCCTAACCCTAAACCCTAACATTAAAGCTGAACCTAAACCTAACCCAAACCCTAACCATAACACTAACCCTAAACCTAACCGTAATCCAAACCCACACTCTATCCCTAAACCTAACCCTAAACCAAACCCAAACCCTAACACTAAACTTAACACTAACCCTAATCCTAACCCAAACCCAAAACCTAACCCTAACCCTAACCTTAACCATAACCCAAACCCTAACCCTAATCCAAACCCTTACCCTAACCCTAACCCAAACCCTAACACTAACCCTAACTCTAACACAAACCCTAAACTTAACCCTAAACCTAACGCAACTCCAAACACTAACCATAATCCTAACGCAAACCCAAACCCTAACCCTAACCCTAACACAAACCGTAACCCTAATCCTAACCCTAACCCTAACCCAAACCCTAACCCTAACCCTAATCGTAACCCTAACCCTAACCCGAACCCTAACCCAAACACTAATCCTAACCCTAACCCTAAACCTAACCCTAACCCTAATTCTAACCCTAACTCTAACCATAAACCATACCCTAATCCCAGGGTAGCCTTGAACTGATAATCCTCCTGACTCACCCCCAAGACTTGAGTTGTACTTTTTTAAGAGCAAAGATTGGATTCAGCAACAATGAAAAAGGAAAATATTTTCCCTCATAGAGAACGATGCCCAAAGTAGTTTTCTGTTTCAAATGTAGCTTATAGTACTGAAAAATTCAATGTCAATAATATGGTAATTTCTAGAAAGAATGAGGTTGGTTATTTATGTAACCACGTGCAATCTGACAATAGCTGCAGGACTGGGAAGTAACCTTGGCATGACTTGACCAGGGAAGGAGCACCTGCTCTGAAGCTGTGATAGACAGGCAGAGCTTTGCAAGTGAGTGCTGAGTGCTATTGGTCAGTCTCCTGTCATTGGTGTCTGATGTGGGCAAGATGCTGAGGTCACAGAATCTTGGATTAAGATTCTGGAACTCCAAGAGGCATTAACCTGGCAAAGCATTGTTTAGGGTGTTGCTAGGTGACAAAGCCCTCTCAGATGAGTTGCTGAAACAAAGAGGTTTCTTGGTGGTAGGCTCTAGTGTTTGGGTGACCAGTTTGGAGAGATTTAGTTGACTTTAGGTCAAAGTTCTAGTCATTGACAAAAAGAAGCAGCCAGGAGAAGATGGGAGGAGGAGGGAAGAAGGTGGTGTGGCCTGCTGGCCCTGCCCAGGCTCTCCACATACAGGACCTCTACTAAAACGTCTACCTCTACGAACCCTGACCCTAATCCTAACCCTAACCCTAATCCTAACCCTAACCGTAACCTAACACTAACCCTATACCTAACCCTAACCCTGACCCAAACATTAACCATAAACCTAAACCAAACCCAAACCCTAAGCCTAAACCTAACCCTAATCCAAACCCTAACCCTAACCCTAACCCTAACCCTAAGCCTAACCTAACCAGAATCCTAACCCTAACCCTAACACTAACCGAACCCATAAACCTAAACCTAACCCTAAAGACCACCCTAACCCAAATCTTAACACTAACCCTAACACTAAACCTAACTGTAAACCGAACGCTAACCCTAACCCTAACCCTAAAACCTAACCCAAAACCTAAACCTAAATATAACCCTAAATCTAAACCTAACACTAACCCTAAACCTAACCGTAATCCAAACCCACACCCTAACCCTAAACCTAACCCTAAACCAAACCCAAACCCTAACACTAAACTTAACACTAACCCTAATCCTAACCCAAACCCAAACCCTAACCCTAACCCTAACCTTAACAATAACCCAAACCCTAAGCCTAACCCTAATCCAAACTCTAACCCAAACCCTAACCCTAACCCTAACCCTAACCCTAACCCAAACCCTAAACCTAGCACTAACCCTAACCCAAATCCTAACCCTAACGTTAAACTAAACTTAACCCTAACCCAAACGCTAACCCTAACCCAAAACCTTAACCTAACCCTAACCCTAACCGTAACCCTAACCCAAACGCTAAACCTATCGCAAACCCTAACCCTAAACCTAAGCCTAACCCAAATCCTAAACATAACACCAACCCTAACCCGAAACCAAATCCAAACTGAAACCCTAAACCTAACCCTTACCTAAACCCTAACCCTAACCCTAACAGTAATACTAAACCAAACCCAAACCCTAATCCTAACACTAACCCTAACCCTAACCCTAACCCTCACCAAAAGACAAACGCAATCCTCACCCTAACGCAAACCCTAACCCTAACCCTAACTCTAACCCAAACCCTAACCCTAACCCTAATCCTAAACCTAACCCTAACCCAAACCATAACTCTAACCCTAAATGTAACCCTAAACCTAACCCTAATCCTAACCCTAACCCAAACCATAACCATAACCAGAATCCAAACTATAACACTATCTCTAAACCTAACCCTAACCCTAAACCTAACCCTAAATCACACGCACACCCTATCCCTAACCTAACCCTAACCCTAACCCTAACCCTAACACAAACCCTAAGCCTAACCCTAACTCTAACCCTAACCCAAACCCTAACACTAACCCTAACCCTAACCCTAACCCAAACCCTAACTCTAAACTTAACCCTAACCCTAAATCTAACCCTAACTCACATGCACACCCTAACCCTAACCCTAACACAAACCCTAACCCTAACCCTAACCCTAACCCTAACCCTAACCCTAACCCTAACCCAAACCCTAACCCTAACCCAAACCCAAACACTAAACATAACCCTAATCCTAACCCAAATCCAAACCCTAAACCTAACCCTAAACCTAACCAAAAACCTAACCATAACCAGAATCTAAACTATAACACTATCCCTAAACCTAACCCTAACCGTAAACCTAACACTAACCCAAACGCACACCCTAAACCTAACCCTTACCCTAACCCTAACACAAACCCTAACCCAAACCCAAACCCTAACCCTAACCTAACCCTAACCCAAACCCTAACCCTAACCCTAACCCAAAACCAAACCCTAACCCTAACCCTAACCCTAACCCTAACCCAAACCCTATCCATAACCAGAATCCAAACTATAACACTATCTCTAAACCTAACCCTAATCCTAAACCTAATCCTAACTCACACACAGACCCTATCCCTAACCCTAACCCTAACCCTAACCCAAACCCTAACACTAACCCTAACCCTAACACAAACCCTAACTCTAAACCTAACCCTAACCCTAAATCTAACCCTAACTCACACGCACACCCTAACCCTAACCCTAACCCTAACCCTAACCCTAACACAAATCCTAACCGTAACCCTAACCCTAAACCTAATCCTAACCCAAACCCTAACACTAACCCTAACCCTAACCGAAACCCTAACCCTAAACCTAACCCTAACCCAAACCCTAACCCTAACCCTAACCCTAACCCAAACCCAAACACTAAACATAACCCTAATCCTAACCCAAACCCAAACCCTAAACCTAACCCTAACGCTAACCCAAAACCTAACCATAACCAGAATCTAAACTATGACACTATCCCTAAACCTAACCCTAACGGTAAACCTAACACTAACCCAAACGCACACCCTAACCCTAACCCTAACCCTAACCCTAACACAAACCCTAACCCAAACCCAAACCCTAACCCTAACCTAACCCTAACACAAACCCTAACCCTAACCCTAACCCAAATCCAAACCCTAACCCTAACCCTAACCCTAACCCTAATCCTAACGCAAACCAAACCCTAACACTAACCCTAAGCCTAAACCTAACCCTAATCGAAACCCAAACCCTAACCCTAATTCTAACCGTAACCCAAACCCTAATCATAACCAGAACACAAACCATAACTCTATCCCTAAACGTAACCCTAACCCTAAACGTAACCCTAACCCAAACACACACCCTAACATTAACTCTAACCCTAACCCAAACCCTAACCCTCACCTTAAACTAAACTTAACCCTAACCCAAACGCTAACCCTAACCCTAACGCTAACCCTAACCTAATCCTAAACCTAACCTTAACCCAAATCCTAAACTTATCGAAAACCCTCACCCTAAACCTAACCTAAACCCTAATCCTAACCCTAACCCTAACACTAACCCTAACCCAAACCCAAACCCTAATCCTAACACTAACCCTAACCCTAACCGTAACACTTACCCTAACCCAAACGGAAACCCTAAACCTAACCCTAAACCTAACTCACACCCTAACCCTAACCCTAACCCTAACCCTAACCCTAATCCTAACCATAACCCTAATCCAAACCATAACCCTAAACCTAATCGTATCCCTAACCCTAAACCTAACCCTAACCCAAACACTAACCCTAACCCTAACCCTAACCCAACCCATAAACCTAAATCTATCCCTAAACACGACCCTAACCCAAATCTTAACCCTAACCCTAACACTAAACCTAACTGTAAACCTAACGCTAACTCTAACCCTAACCCTAAACCCTAACACTAAAGCTGAACCCAAACCCTAACCCTAACACTAACCCTAAACCTAACCGTAATCCAAACCCACACTCTATCCCTAAACCTAACCCTAAACCAAACCCAAACCCTAACACTA
>JAJHUQ010000038.1:6430000-6447500 GCA_035773235.1 Eospalax fontanierii | reverse complement strand
ACCCTAACCTTAACCCTAAACCTAACGCAACCCCAAACACTAACCATAACCCTAACGCAAACCCAAACCCTAACCCTAACCCTAACACAAACCATAACCCTAATCCTAACCCTAACCCTAACCCAAACCCTAACCCTAACCCTAATCGTAACCCTAACCCTAACCCGAACCCTAACCCAAACACTAATCCTAACCCTAAACTTAACCCTAAACCTAGCCCAAACCCTAACCCTAAACGTAACCCTAACACAAACCATAACCCTAATCCTAACCCTAACCCTAACCCAAACCCTAACCCTAACCCTAATCGTAACCCTAACCCGAACCCGAACCCTAACCCTAACCGTAACCCTAACCCTAACCCTAACCCTAACCCTAACCCTAACCCAAATATTAACACTAAACCTAACCCTAACCTAAACCCTAACCCTAACCCTAACACTAACACAAACCCTAACCATAACCATAATCCTAACCCTAAAACAAACCCTAACCCTAAAGCTAACCCAAACATTAACCCTAAACCTAACCCTAACCCAAACCCTAACACTAAACCTAACCCTAGCCCAAACCCTAACCCTAACCTAACCATAACACAAACCCTAACCCTATCCCATAACCAAACACTAACCCTAAGCATAATCCTAACCCTAAACCTAACCCTAACCCTAACGGAACCCATAAACATAACCCTATCCCTAAACACAACCCTAACCCAAACCTTAACCCTAAACCTGACCCTAACCCTAACCCTGCATCCGAATACTAAACCTGAACATAAACCTAAACCAAACCCTAACCCTAACACTAACCCTAACCCTAACACTAATCCAAACCCAAACACTAACCCTATACCTAACCCTAAACCAAACACAAACCCTAACACTGAACTTAACACTAACCCTAACCCTAACGCAAACCCAAACCCTAACCCTAACGCTATCCTTATCAATAACCCAAACCCTAACACTAAATCTAACCCAAACCCTAACCCTAACCCTAACCCTAAACCAAACACAAACCCTAAACCTATCCTTAACCCTAATCCTAACCCAAACCCAAACCCTAACCCTAACCCTAAACCAAAACCTAACCATAACCAGAATCCAAACCATAACACTATCCCTAAACCTAACCCTAACCCTAAACCTAACCCTAACCCAAATGCACACCCTAACCCTAACCCTAACCCTAACCCACCCAAACCCTGACAATAACCCTAACCCTAACCTAAACCCTAACCCTAACCCTAACCCAAACCCTAACTCTAACCCTAACCCTAAACCAAACCCAAACCCTAAAATAACCCTAACCCTAACAGTAACCCAAACCCTAACCCTAAACCTAACTCAAAACCTAACCCTAACCCTAAACCATACCCCACCCCAAACCCAAAACCTAACCGTAACGCATACCCAAACCAGGAACCTAATCGTAACACTAACCCTAACCCAAACCCTGACCGTAACCCTAACCCTAACCCTAACCCTAACACAACCCTAACCCTAACCTAACCCTAACCCTAAACCTAACCCTAACCCTAACCCTAACCCAAACCGTAACCCTAAACCTAACTCTAACCCTAACCCAAACCCTAACCCTAACCCTAACCCTAACCCTAACCCAAACATTAACCCTAAACCTAACCATAACCCAAACCCTAACCCTAAACCTAACCCTAGCCCAAACCCTAACCCTAAACCTAACCCTAACACAAACCCTAGCCCTAACCCAAACCCAAACCCTATTGCAAACACTAACCCTAACCCTAACCCTAACCCTCACCAAAACTCAAACGCAATCCTCACCCTAACCCTAACCCTAACCCAAACCCTAACCCTAACCCTAAATCTAACCCAAACACTAACCCTAACCCTAATCCTAAACCTAACCCTAACCCAAACCATAACCCTAACCCTAAATGTAACCCTAACCCTAAACCTAACCCTAACCCAAAACCAAACACTAAACCTAACCCTAATCTTAACCCTAACCCTAACCCTAAACCTAACCCTAACCCTAACCCAAACCCTATCCATAAACAGAATCCAAACTATAACATTATCTCTAAACCTAACCCTAATCCTAAACCTAACCCTAACTCACACACAGACCCTATCCCTAACCCTAACCCTAACCCTAACCCTAACCCTAACACAAACCCTAACCCTAACCCTAACCCTAACCCTAACCCTAACCCAAACCCTAACACTAACCCTAACCCTAAGCCAAACCCTAACTCTAAACCTAACCCTAACCATAAATCTAACCCTAACTCACACGCACACCCTAACCCTAACCCTAACCCTAACCCTAACCCTAACACAAACCCTAACCCTAACCCTAACCCTAAACCTAACCCTAACCCAAACCCTAACACTAACCCTAACCCTAACCGAAACCCTAACCCTAAACCTAACCCTAACCCAAACCCTAACCCTAACCCTAACCCAAACCCAAACCCTAAACCTAACCCTAACCCCAACCCAAAACCTAACCATAACCAGAATCTAAACTATGACACTATCCCTAAACCTAACCCTAACGGTAAACCTAACACTAACCCAAACGCACACCCTAACCCTAACCCTAACCCTAACCCTAACACAAACCCTAACCCAAACCCAAACCCTAACCCTAACCTAACCCTAACACAAACCCTAACCCTAACCCTAACCCAAATCCAAACCCTAACCCTAACCCTAACCCTAACCCTAATCCTAACGCAAACCAAACCCTAACACTAACCCTAAGCCTAAACCTAACCCTAATCGAAACCCAAACCCTAACCCTAATCCTAACCGTAACCCAAACCCTAATCATAACCAGAACACAAACCATAACTCTATCCCTAAACGTAACCCTAACCCTAAACGTAACCCTAACCCAAACACACACCCTAACATTAACCCTAACCCTAACCCAAACCCTAACCCTCACCTTAAACTAAACTTAACCCTAACCCAAACGCTAACCCTAACCCTAACGCTAACCCTAACCTAATCCTAAACCTAACCTTAACCCAAATCCTAAACTTATCGAAAACCCTCACCCTAAACCTAACCTAAACCCTAACCCTAACCCTAACGCTAACACAAACCCTAACCCTAACCCTAACCCTAACCCAAACCCTAAATCTAACCCTAACCCAAACGCAAAACCTAAACCTAACCCTAACCCTAACCCAAACCCTGACCGTAACCCTAACCCTAACCCTAACGCTAACACAAACCCTAAACCTAACCCTAACCCTAACCCTAACCCAAACCCTAACTCTAACCCTAACCCTAACCCAAACCCAAAACTTAACCCTAACCATAACCCTAACGCAAACCCTAACCCTAAACCTAAACCTAACCCAAACCCAAACCCTAAACCTAACCCTAACCCTAACCCTAACCCAAACACAAACATAAACCCTAATCCTAACACTAAACATAACCCAAACCCAAACCCTAACCCTAACCCTAAACCTAACCCTTACCCAAACCCTAACCATAACCAGAACCCAAATCCTAACTCTATCCCTAAACCTAACCCTAACCCTAAACCTTACCCTAATCCAAACGCACACCCTAACCCTAACCCTAACCCTAACCCTAAACCTAACCCAAGCCCTAACACTAACCTTAGCCTAAACTTAACCCTAACCCAAACGCTAAACCTAACCCTAACCATAATCCTTACCCTAATCCTAACACTAACCCTTACCCAAACACTAACCTTATCGCAAACCCTCACCCTAAACCTAACCTAAACCCTAACCCTAACACTAAACCTAACCCAAACCCAAACCCTAATCCTAACACTAACCCTAACCCTAACCGTAACACTTACCCTAACCCAAACGGAAACCCTAAACCTAACCCTAAACCTAACTCACACCCTAACCCTAACCCTAACCCTAACCCTAACCCTAATCCTAACCATAACCCTAATCCAAACCATAACCCTAAACCTAATCGTATCCCTAACCCTAAACCTAACCCTAACCCAAACACTAACCCTAACCCTAACCCTAACCCAACCCATAAACCTAAACCTATCCCTAAACACGACCCTAACCCAAATCTTAACCCTAACCCTAACACTAAACCTAACTGTAAACCTAACGCTAACTCTAACCCTAACCCTAAACCCTAACACTAAAGCTGAACCTAAACCTAACCCAAACCCTAACCCTAACACTAACCCTAAACCTAACCGTAATCCAAACCCACACTCTATCCCTAAACCTAACCCTAAACCAAACCCAAACCCTAACACTAAACTTAACACTAACACTAATCCTAACCCAAACCCAAAACCTAACCCTAACCCTAACCTTAACCATAACCCAAACCCTAACCCTAATCCAAACCCTAACCCTAACCCTAACCCAAACCCTAACACTAACCCTAACTCTAACTCAAACCCTAACCTGAACCCTAAACCGAACGCAGCCCCAAACACTAACCATAACCCTAACGCTAACCCAAACCCTAACCCTAACCCTAAACCAAACCATAACCCTAATCCTAACCCTAACCCTAACCCAAACCCTAACCCTAACCCTAATCATAACCCTAACCCTAACCCGAACCCTAACCCAAACACTAATCCTAACCCTAAACTTAACCCTAACCCTAGCCCAAACCCTAACCCTAAAAGTAACACTAACACAAACCCTAACCCTAACCCTAACCCTAACCCAAATATTAACACTAAACCTAACCCTAACCTAAACCCTAACCCTAAACCTAACACTAACACAAACCCTAACCATAACCATAATCCTAACCCTAAAACAAACCCTAACCCTAAAGCTAACCCAAACATTAATCCTAAACCTAACCCTAACCCAAACCCTAACCCTAAACCTAACCCTAGCCCAAACCCTAACCCTAAACCTAACCATAACACAAACCCTAACCCTATCCCAAAACCAAACACTAACCCTAAGCATAATCCTAACCCTAAACCTAACCCTAACCCTAACGGAACCCATAAACATAACCCTATCCCTAAAAACAACCCTAACCTAAACCTTAACCCTAAACCTGACCCTAACCCTACCCCTGAAACCGAATACTAAACCTGAACATAAACCTAAACCAAACCCTAACCCTAACACTAACCCTAACCCTAACACTAATCCAAACCCAAACACTAACCCTATACCTAACCCTAAACCAAACGCAAACCCTAACACTGAACTTAACACTAACCCTAACCCTAACGCAAACCCAAACACTAACCCTAACGCTATCCTTATCAATAACCCAAACCCTAACACTAAATCTAACCCAAACCCTAACCCTAACCCTAACCCTAAACCAAACCCTAACCATAACCAGAATCCAAACCATAACACTAACCCTATACCTAACCCTAAACCAAACGCAAACCCTAACACTGAACTTAACACTAACCCTAACCCTAACGCAAACCCAAACACAAACCCTAAACCTATCCTTAACCCTAATCCTAACCCAAACCCAAACCCTAACCCTAACCCTAAACCAAACCCTAACCATAACCAGAATCCAAACCATAACACTATCCCTAAACCTAACCCTAACCCTAAACCTAACCATAACCCAAATGCACACCCTAACCCTAACCCTAACCCTAACCCACCCAAACCCTGACAATAACCCTAACCCTAACCTAAACCCTAACCCTAACCCTAACCCAAACCCTAACTCTAACCCTAACCCTAAACCAAACCCAAACCCTAACCTAACCCTAACCCTAAAAGTAACCCAAACCCTAACTCTAAACCTAACTCAAACCCTAACCCTAACCCTAAACCATACCCCACCCCAAACCCAAAACCTAACCGTAACACATACCCAAACCATGAACCTAATCGTAACACTAACCCTAACCCAAAACCTGACCGTAACTCTAACCCTAACCCTAACACAAACCCTAACCCTAACCTAACCCTAATCCTAAACCTAACCCTAACTCTAAACCTAACCCAAACAAAAACCCTAATCCTAACCCTAACCCTAACCCTAACCCTAAAACAAACCCTAACCCTAACCTAACCCTAACCCTAACCCTAACCCTAACCCTAAACCAAACCCAAACCCTAATCCTAACCCTAACCCTAACACTCACCCTAACCCAAACGGAAACCCTAAACCTAATCCTAACCCTAACTCAAACCCTAACCCTAACCCTAACCCTAAACCTAAGCCTAACAATAAACCAAACCCTAACCCTAAACCTAACCGTAACCCAAACCCTAACGCTAAACCTAACCCTAAACCAAAGCCTAACCCTAAACCTAACAGGAACACAAAACCTAACCCTAACCCTAACCCTAACCCTAATCCAAAACCAAATCCTAACCCTAACCCTAACCCTAACCCTAACCCTAACTCTAACCCTAATCCTAACCCTAACCCTAACCCAAACCATAACCCTAATCCTAATCGTATCCCTAACGCTAAACCTAACCCTAACCCAAACACTATCCCTAACCCTAACCCTAACCCTAAACCTAACCCTAACCCTAATTCTAACCCTAACCATAACCATAACCATAACCCATACCCTAATCTGAGGGTAGCCTTGAACTGATAATCCTCCTGCCTCACCCCCAAGAGTTGAGTTGTACTTTTTTAAGAGCAAAGATTGGATTCAGCAACAGTGAAAAAGGAAAATATTTTCCCTCATAGAAAACGATGTCCAAAGTAGTTTTCTGATTCAAATGTAGCTTATAGTACTTAAAAATCCAATATCAATAATATGGTAATTTCTAGAAAGAATGAGGTTGGTTATTTAGGTAACCACGTGCAATCCTGGCAAGAGCTGCAGAACTGGGAAGCAACTTTGGCATGACTTGACCAGGGGAGGAGCACCTACTCTGAAGCTATGATAGACAGGCAGAGCTTTGCAAGTGAGTGCTGAGTGCTATTAGACAGTCTCCTGTCATTGGTGTCTGATGTGGGCAGGAGTGCTGAGGTCACAGAATCTTGGACTAAGATTCTGGAACTCCAAGAGGCAGTGACGTGGCAAAGCATTGTTTAGGGTATTTCTAGGTGACAAAGCCCTCTCAGATGAGTTTGTGCAACACAGAGGTTTTATGGTGGTAGGCTCTAGTGTTTGGGTGACCAGTTTGGAGAGATTTAGTTGACTTTAGGTCAAAGTTCTAGTGTTTGACAAAAAGAAGCAGCCAGGAGAAGATGGGAGGAGGAGGGGAGAAGGTGGTGTTGCCTGCTGGCCCTGCCTAGGTCCTCCACATACAGGACCTCTACTACAAAGCCTACCTCTACTAACCTAACCCTAACCCTAACCCTTACCCTAAACCTAACCCTAAACCTAACCTAACACTAACCCTATACCTAACCCTAACCCTAACCCAAACATTAAACCTAAACCTAACCCTAACCCACACCCTAAGCCTGAACCCAACCATAAACCAAACCCTACCCCTAAACCTAACCCTAACCCTAACCCAAACATTAACCCTAAACCTAACCCTAATCCTAGCCCAAACCCTAACCCTAAACCTAACCCTAACACAAACCCAAACCATAACCCAGCCCTAAAACTAACCCAAACTCTAACTGTAACCCAAACCCTAACCCTAACACTAAACGTAACACTAAACCAAACCCAAACCCTATACCTAACCCTAACCATAACACAAACATTAACACTAAACCTAACCCTAAACCAAACCCTAACCCTAAACCTAACCCTAACCCAAACCCTAAACATAACCATAACCCTAACCCTAACCCAAACCCTAACCCTAAAGCTAACCCAAACATTAACCCTAAACCTAACCCTAGCCCAAACTCTAACCCTAAACCTAACCCTAACCCAAACCCTAAACCTAACCCTAAACCAAACCCTAACCCTAACCATAACCCAAATATTAACCCTAAACCTAACCCTAGCCCAAACTCTAACCCTAACCCTAAACCTAAACCTAGCCCACACCCTAACCCTAAACATAACCCTAACACAAACCCTAACCCTAACCCAAACCCAAACCCAATCCATAACCCTAAACCTAACCCTAACCCAAACTCTAACCGTAACCGTAACCCTAACCCTAACCCTAACCCTAAACCTAACATTAACCCAAACCCTAACCCTACCCTAACCCTAACCTTAACACAAAATTAAACCTAAAGCTAACCCTAAACCAAACCCTAACAATAAACCAAACCCTAACCCAAACCCTAACCCTAATCCTAACCCTAACACAAACCCTAACCCTAACGCTAACCAAACCAAATCCTAACCCTTACACTAACCCTAACCCCAACCCTAATCCTAAACCAAACTCAAACACTAACCCTAATTCTCACCCTAACCCTAACCCTAACCCTAACCCCAAATCTAACCCTAACCCTAACCCTAACCCAAACCCTAACCCAAACTATAATCGTAACCCTAACCCTAACCCAAACCCTAACCCTAACCCTAACCTAAACCAAACCCTAACCCTAACCATAACCCAAACATTAACCCTAAACCTAACTCTAACCCAAACCCTAACCCTAAACCTAACCTTAAACCTAACCCTAACCCTAAGACTAACCCTACCCCAAACCATAACTCTATCCCAAAACCTAACCTTAAAACTAAACCAAACCCAAACCTTAACCCTGACACTAACCCTAACCCTAACCCTAACCCTAACCCTAAATCAAACCCAAACCCTAACCCTAACCCTAACCATAAACCTAAACGTAACCCTAACACAAACGCAAACCCTACCCCTAACCCTAACCCTAACCCTAACCCTAACCCTAACTCTAAAACTAACACTAACCCTAACCCTAACACAAACCCTAACCCTAAACCTAACTCTAACCCTAACCCAAACCCTAACCCTAACCCTAACCCTAACCCTAACCCAAACATTAACCCTAAACCTAACCCTAACCCAAACCCTAACCCTAAACCTAACCCTAGCCCAAACCCTAACCCTAAACCTAACCCTAACACAAACCCTAACCCTTACCCAAACCCAAACCCTATTGCAAACACTAACCCTAACCCTAACCCTAACCCTCACCAAAACCCAAACGCAATCCTCACCCAAACCCTAACCCTAACCCAAACCCTAACCCTAACCCTAAATCTAACCCAAACCCTAACCCTAACCCTAATCCTAAACCTAACCCTAACCCAAACCATAACCCTAACCCTAAATGTAACCCTAACCCTAAACCTAACCCTAACCCAAAACCAAACACTAAACCTAACGCTAATCTTAACCCTAACCCAAACCCTAAACCTAACCCTAACCCTAACCCAAACCCTATCCATAAACAGAATCCAAACTATAACACTATCTCTAAACCTAACCCTAACTCACACACAGACCCTATCCCTAACCCTAACCTTAACCCTAACCCTAACACAAACCCTAACCCTAACCCTAACCCTAACCCTAACCCTAACCCTAACCCAAACCCTAACCCTAACCCAAACCCTAACTCTAAACCTAACCCTAACCCTAAATCTAACCCTAACTCACACGCACACCCTAACCCTAACCCTAACCCTAACCCTAACACAAACCCTAACCCTAACCCTAACCCTAAACCTAACCCTAACCCAAACCCTAACACTAACCCTAACCCTAACCGAAACACTAACCCTAAACCTAACCCTAACCCAAACCCTAAACCTAACCCTAACCCTAACCCAAACCCAAACACTAAACATAACCCTAATCCTAACCCAAACCCAAACCCTAAACCTAACCCTAACCCTAACCCAAAACCTAACCATAACCAGAATCTAAACTATGACTCTATCCCTAAACCTAACCCTAACGGTAATCCTATCTCTATCCCAGACGTACACCCTAACCCTAACCCTAACCCTAACCCTAACCCTAACACAAACCCTAACCCAAACCCAAACCCTAACCCTAACCTAAACCTAACACAAACCCTAACCCTAACCCTAACCCAAATCCAAACCCTAACCGTAACCCTAACCCTAACCCTAATCCTAACGCAAACCAAACCCTAACACTCACCCTAAGCCTAAACCTAACCCTAATCGAAACCCAAACCCTAACCCTAATCCTAACCGTAACCCAAACCCTAATCATAACCAGAACACAAACCATAACTCTATCCCTAAACGTAACCCTAACCCTAAACGTAACCCTAACCCAAACACACACCCTAACATTAACCCTAACCCTAACCCAAACCCTAACCCTCACCTTAAACCAAACTTAACCCTAACCCAAACGCTAACCCTAACCCTAACGCTAACCCTAACCTAATCCTAAACCTAACCTTAACCCAAATCCTAAACTTATCGAAAACCCTCACCCTAAACCTAACCTAAACCCTAACCCTAACCCTAACCCTAACACTAACCCTAACCCAAACCCAAACCCTAATCCTAACACTAACCCTAACCCTAACCGTAACACTTACCCTAACCCAAACGGAAACCCTAAATCTAACCCTAAACCTAACTCACACCCTAACCCTAACCCTAACCCTAACGCTAACCCTAAACCTAATCCTAACCATAACCCTAATCCAAACCATAACCCTAAACCTAATCGTATCCCTAACCCTAAACCTAACCCTAACCCAAACACTAACCCTAACCCTAACCCTAACCCAACCCATAAACCTAAACCTATCCCTAAACACGACCCTAACCCAAATCTTAACCCTAACCCTAACACTAAACCTAACTGTAAACCTAACGCTAACTCTAACCCTAACCCTAAACCCTAACATTAAAGCTGAACCTAAATCTAACCTAAACCCTAACCATTACACCAACCCTAAACCTAACCGTAATCCAGACCCACACTCTATCCCTAAACCTTACCATAAACCATATCCCAACCCTATCACTAAAAGTAACACTAAACCTAATCCTAACCCAAACCCAAAACCTAACCCTAACCCTAACCTTAACCATAACCCAAACCCTAACCCTAATCCAAACCCTAACCCTAACCCTAACCCAAACCCTAACACTAACCCTAACTCTAACACAAACCCTAAACTTAACCCTAAACCTAACGCAACTCCAAACACTAACCATAATCCTAACGCAAACCCAAACCCTAACCCTAACCCTAACACAAACCGTAACCCTAATCCTAACCCTAACCCTAACCCAAACCCTAACCCTAACCCTAATCGTAACCCTAACCCTAACCCGAACCCTAACCCAAACACTAATCCTAACCCTAACCCTAAACCTAACCCTAACCCTAATTCTAACCCTAACTCTAACCATAAACCATACCCTAATCCCAGGGTAGCCTTGAACTGATAATCCTCCTGACTCACCCCCAAGACTTGAGTTGTACTTTTTTAAGAGCAAAGATTGGATTCAGCAACAATGAAAAAGGAAAATATTTTCCCTCATAGAGAACGATGCCCAAAGTAGTTTTCTGTTTCAAATGTAGCTTATAGTACTGAAAAATTCAATGTCAATAATATGGTAATTTCTAGAAAGAATGAGGTTGGTTATTTATGTAACCACGTGCAATCTGACAATAGCTGCAGGACTGGGAAGTAACCTTGGCATGACTTGACCAGGGAAGGAGCACCTGCTCTGAAGCTGTGATAGACAGGCAGAGCTTTGCAAGTGAGTGCTGAGTGCTATTGGTCAGTCTCCTGTCATTGGTGTCTGATGTGGGCAAGATGCTGAGGTCACAGAATCTTGGATTAAGATTCTGGAACTCCAAGAGGCATTAACCTGGCAAAGCATTGTTTAGGGTGTTGCTAGGTGACAAAGCCCTCTCAGATGAGTTGCTGAAACAAAGAGGTTTCTTGGTGGTAGGCTCTAGTGTTTGGGTGACCAGTTTGGAGAGATTTAGTTGACTTTAGGTCAAAGTTCTAGTCATTGACAAAAAGAAGCAGCCAGGAGAAGATGGGAGGAGGAGGGAAGAAGGTGGTGTGGCCTGCTGGCCCTGCCCAGGCTCTCCACATACAGGACCTCTACTAAAACGTCTACCTCTACGAACCCTGACCCTAATCCTAACCCTAACCCTAATCCTAACCCTAACCGTAACCTAACACTAACCCTATACCTAACCCTAACCCTGACCCAAACATTAACCATAAACCTAAACCAAACCCAAACCCTAAGCCTAAACCTAACCCTAATCCAAACCCTAACCCTAACCCTAACCCTAACCCTAAGCCTAACCTAACCAGAATCCTAACCCTAACCCTAACACTAACCGAACCCATAAACCTAAACCTAACCCTAAAGACCACCCTAACCCAAATCTTAACACTAACCCTAACACTAAACCTAACTGTAAACCGAACGCTAACCCTAACCCTAACCCTAAAACCTAACACTAAACCTGAACCTAAACCTAACCCAAAACCTAACCCTAACACTAACCCTAAACCTAACCGTAATCCAAACCCACACCCTAACCCTAAACCTAACCCTAAACCAAACCCAAACCCTAACACTAAACTTAACACTAACCCTAATCCTAACCCAAACCCAAACCCTAACCCTAACCCTAACCTTAACAATAACCCAAACCCTAAGCCTAACCCTAATCCAAACTCTAACCCAAACCCTAACCCTAACCCTAACCCTAACTCTAACCCAAACCCTAAACCTAGCACTAACCCTAACCCAAATCCTAACCCTAACGTTAAACTAAACTTAACCCTAACCCAAACGCTAACCCTAACCCAAAACCTTAACCTAACCCTAACCCTAACCGTAACCCTAACCCAAACGCTAAACCTATCGCAAACCCTAACCCTAAACCTAAGCCCAACCCAAATCCTAAACATAACACCAACCCTAACCCGAAACCAAATCCAAACTGAAACCCTAAACCTAACCCTTACCTAAACCCTAACCCTAACCCTAACAGTAATACTAAACCAAACCCAAACCCTAATCCTAACACTAACCCTAACCCTAACCCTAACCCTCACCAAAACCCAAACGCAATCCTCACCCTAACGCAAACCCTAACCCTAACCCTAATTCTAACCCAAACCCTAACCCTAACCCTAATCCTAAACCTAACCCTAACCCAAACCATAACTCTAACCCTAAATGTAACCCTAAACCTAACCCTAATCCTAACCCTAACCCAAACCATAACCATAACCAGAATCCAAACTATAACACTATCTCTAAACCTAACCCTAACCCTAAACCTAACCCTAAATCACACGCACACCCTATCCCTAACCTAACCCTAACCCTAACCCTAACCCTAACACAAACCCTAAGCCTAACCCTAACCCTAACCCTAACCCAAACCCTAACACTAACCCTAACCCTAACCCTAACCCAAACCCTAACTCTAAACTTAACCCTAACCCTAAATCTAACCCTAACTCACATGCACACCCTAACCCTAACCCTAACACAAACCCTAACCCTAACCCTAACCCTAACCCTAACCCTAACCCTAACCCAAACCCTAACCCTAACCCAAACCCAAACACTAAACATAACCCTAATCCTAACCCAAATCCAAACCCTAAACCTAACCCTAAACCTAACCAAAAACCTAACCATAACCAGAATCTAAACTATAACACTATCCCTAAACCTAACCCTAACCGTAAACCTAACACTAACCCAAACGCACACCCTAAACCTAACCCTTACCCTAACCCTAACACAAACCCTAACCCAAACCAAAACCCTAACCCTAACCTAACCCTAACCCAAACCCTAACCCTAACCCTAACCCAAAACCAAACCCTAACCCTAACCCTAACCCTAACCCTAACCCTAATCCTAACGCAAACCAAACCCTAACACTAACCCTAACCCTAAACCTAACCCTAATCCAAACCCAAACCCTAACCCTAATCCTAACCAGAACCCAAACCCTAACCATAATCAGAACACAAACCATAACTCTATCCCTAAACCTAACCCTTACCCTAAACCTAACCCTAACCCAAACGCACCCCCTAACCCTAACCCTAACCCTAACCCAAACCCTAACCCTAACCTTAAACTAAACTTAACCCTAACCCAAACACTAACCCTAACCCTAACGCTAACCCTAACCTAATCCTAAACCTAACCTTAACCCAAATCCTAAACTTTTCGAAAACCCTCACCCTAAACCTAACCTAAACCCTAACCCTAACCCTAACCCTAACACTAACCCTAACCCAAACTGAAACCCTAATCCTAACACTAACCCTAACCCTAACCGTAACACTCACCCTAACCCAAACGGAAACCCTAAACCTAACCCTAAACCTAACTCAGACCCTAAACCTAACCCTAAGCCTAACCTTAACCCTAACCCTAACCCTAATCCTAACCCTAACCCTAATCCAAACCATAACCCTAAACCTAATCGTATCCCTAACCCTAAACCTAACCCTAACCCAAACACTAACCCTAACCCTAACCCAACCCATAAACCTAAACCTATCCCTAAACACCACCCTAACCCAAATCTTAACCCTAACCCTAACACTAAACCTAACTGTAAACCTAACGCTAACTCTAACCCTAACCCTAAACCCTAACACTAAACCTGAACCTAAACCTAACCCAAACCCTAACCCTAACACTAACCCTAAATCTAACCGTAATCCAAACCCACACCCTAACCCTAAACCTAACCCTAAACCAAACCCAAACCCTAACACTAAACTTAACACTAACCCTAATCCTAACCCAAACCCAAAACCTAACCCTAACCCTAACCTTAACCAAAACCCAAACCCTAACCCTAATCCAAACCATAACACTAACCCTAACCCTAACCCTAACCCAAACCCTAACACTAACCCTAACTCTAACCCAAACCCTAACCTTAACCCTAAACCTAACGCAACCCCAAACACTAACCATAACCCTAACGCAAACCCAAACCCTAACCCTAACCCTACCAGAAACTATAACCCTAATCCGAACCCTAACCCTAACCCAAACCCTAACCCTAACCCTAATCGTAACCCTAACCCTAACCCGAACCCTAACCCAAACACTAATCCTAACCCTAACCCTAAACCTAACCCTAACCCTAATTCTAACCGAAACCCTATCCATAACCATAACCCATACCCTAATCCGAGGGTAGCCTTGAACTGATAATACTCCTGCCTCACCCCCAAGAGTTGAGTTGTACTTTTTTAAGAGCAAAGATTGGATTCAGCAACAATGAAAAAGGAAAATATTTTCCCTCATTGAAAACGATGTCCAAAGTAGTTTTCTGTTTCAAATGTAGCTTATAGTACTGAAAAATTCAATGTCAATAATATGGTAATTTCTAGATAGAATGAGGTTGGTTATTTATGTAACCACGTGCAATCTGGCAAGAGCTGCAGGACTGGGAAGCAACCTTGGCATGACTTGACCAGGGAAGGAGCACCTGCTCTGAAGCTGTGATAGACAGGCAGAGCTTTGCAAGTGAGTGCTGAGTGCTATTGGTCAGTCTCCTGTCATTGGTGTCTGATGTGGGCAGGAGTGCTGAGGTCACAGAATCTTGGATTAAGATTCTGGAACTCCAAGAGGCAGTGACTTGGCAAAGCATTGTTTAGGGTGTTGCTAGGTGACAAAGCCCTCTCAGATGAGTTGCTGAAACACAGAGGTTTCTTGGTGGTAGGCTCTAGTGTTTGGGTGACGAGTTTGGAGCGATTTAGTTGACTTTAGGTCAAAGTTCTAGTGATTGACAAAAAGAAGAAGCCAGGAAAAGATGGGAGGAGGAGGGGAGAAGGTGGTGTGGCCTGCTGGCCCTGCCCAGGCCCTCTTCATACAGGACCTCTACTACAACGCCTACCTCTACTACCCCTAACCCTAACCCAAACCCTAACACTAAACCTAACCCTAACCCTAACCCAAACATTAACCCTAACCCTAACCCTAACCCAAATCCTAAGCCTAAACCTAACCCTAGCCCAAACACTAACCCTAAACCTAAACCTAACACAAACCCTAACCCTAACCCTAACCCTAACCCAAACCCAAACCCAAATCCTAAACCTAACCCTAACCCTAACCCTAACCCAAATTCTAACCTTAACCCTAACCCTAACCCTAAACCTAACACTCACCCAAAACTTAACCCTATACCTAACTCTAACCCTAACCCTAATCCTAACCCTAACCGTAACACAAACCCAACCCCTAAACCTAACCCTAACCCAAACCCTAACCCTAAACCTAACCCTAACCCAAACTCAAACCCTAACCATAACCCTATCCCTAAACCTAACCCAAACTCTAACCGTAACCCTAACCCTAACTGTAACCCTAAACCTAACAGTAACCCAAACCCTAACCCTAACCCTAAAACAAACATTAAACCTAAACCTATCCCTAACCCAAACCCTAACCCTAACCCTAACCCTAACCCAAACCCTAACATTAAACCTAACCCTAACAGAAAACCTAACCCTAACCCTAACCCTAACCCAAACACAAAGCCTAACCCTAGCCCTAACCCTAACCCTAATCCAAACCCTAACCGTAAACCTAACCCTAACCCTAATCCTAAAACTAAACCTAATCCAAACCCTAACCCTAACCCTAACCGAAACCCTAACCCTTACCAAACCAAAACCTAACCCTTACACTAACCCTAACCCCAACCCTAATCCTAAACCAAACCCAAACACTAACCCTAATTCTCAATCTAACCGTAAGCCAAACCCAAACCCTACCCTAACGCCAATCCTAACCCAAACGCTATCCCTAAATTTAACCCTAACCCAAACAAGAAACCTAACACTATCCCGAACGAAAACCTAACCCTAACCAAATCCCAAACCCTAACCCTAACCCTAACTCTAACCCTAACCCTAACCCTAACCCAAACATTAACCCTAATCCTAACCCTAACCCTAACCCTAACCCACACCCTAAACCTAACCCTAACACTAAACCTAACCCTAACACAAACCCTAACCCTAACCCTAACCCAAACCATAACCCTAACCCTAACCCTAACCCAAAACCAAACTCTAACACTAAACTTAACACTAACCTTAAACCTAACCCAAACCCAAACCCTAACCTCACCCTAACTCTAATAATAACCCAAACCCTAACCCTAACCCTAACCCAAACCGTAACCCTAACCCTAACCCTAACTTAAAACCAAACCCTAACCGTAACGCTCACCCAAATAATAACCCTATTCCTAACCCTAACCCTAACCCAAACCCTAACCCTAACCCTAAATCTAAACCTAACACAAACTCTAACCCTAACCCAAACCCTAACCCAAACCCTAACCCTAACCTAAAACTAAACTTAACCCAAACCCAAACCGTAACCATAACCCTAACCCTAAACAAAACCCTAACCATGACCCTAAACCTAACTCTAACCCAAAACAAACCCTAACACTAACCCTTACCCTAACCCTAACCTTAACACTAATCCAAATTTAAATCCTAATCCTAACCCTAACCCAAACCCTAACCATAACCAGAACCCAAACCAGAACTCTATCCCTAAACATAAACCTAACCCTAAACCTAACCCTCACCCAAACGCACAACCTAACCTTAACCCTAACACTAACCCT
>JAJHUQ010000038.1:6407500-6425000 GCA_035773235.1 Eospalax fontanierii | reverse complement strand
TGATCCTAACCCTAACCCTCACCCTAACCCAAACCCTAACCCTAACACTAATTCTAACCCAAACCCTAACCCTAACCCTAATCCTAAACCTAACCCTAACCCAAACCCTAACCCTAACAATAATCCTAAACCTAACCCTAACCCAAACCATAACCCTAAACCTAACCGTATCCCTAACCCTAACCCTAGCCCAAACACTAACCCTAAACATAACCCTACACCTAACCCTAACCCTAATTCTAACCCTAACCCTAACCATAAACATTACCCATACCCTAATCCCAGGGTAGCCTTGAACTGATAATCCTCCTGCTTCACCCCCAAGAGTTGAGTTGTACTTTTTTAAGAGCAAAGATTAGATTCTGCAACAATGAAAAGGAAAATATTTTCCCTCATAGAGAACGATGCCCAAAGTAGTTTTCTGATTCAAATGTAGCTTATAGTCCTGAAGAATCCAATATGAATAATATGGTAATTTCTAAAAAGAATGAATTTGGTTATTTAGGTAACCACGTACAATCCTGGCAAGAGTTGCAGGACTGGGAAGCAACCTTGGCATGACTTGACCAGTGGAGGAGCACCTGCTCTGAAGCTGTGATAGACAGGCAGAGCTTTGCAAGTGAATGCTGAGTGCTATTGGTCAGTCTCCTTTCATTGGTGTCTGATGTGGCCAGGAGTGCTGAGGTCACAGAATCTTGGACTAAGATTCTGGAACTCCAAGAGACAGTGACCTGGCAAAGCATTGTTTAGGGTGTTGCTAGGTGGCAAACCCTCTCAGATGAACTGCTGCAAAACACAGAGGTTTCTTGGTGGTAGGCTCTAGTGTTTGGGTGACCAGTTTGGAGCGATTTAGTTGACTTTAGGTCAAAGTTCTAGTGTTTGACAAAAAGAAGCAGCCAGGAGACGATGGGAGGAGGAGGGGAGACGGTGGTGTGGCCTGCTAGCCCTGCACAGGGCCTCCACATACAGGACCTCTACTAAAACGCCTAACTCTAATAACCCTAACCCTAACCCTAAACCTAACCCTAACCCTAACCCTAACACTAACCTAACACTAACCCTATACCTAACCCTAACCCTAACCCAAACATTAACCCTAAACCTAAACCTAACCCAAATCCTTAACCTAACCCTAACCCTACCCCCAACCCTTACCCTTCCCCTAACCCTAACCCTAACCCAAACATTAACCCAAACCCTAACCCTAACCCAAACCCTAACTCTAAACCTAAGCCTAACTCAAACCCTAATCCTAACACTAACCCTAACCCTAACCATAACCCTCACCCTAACCCAAACGCAAACCCTAACCCTTACCTAACCCTAATCCAAACCCTAACCCTAACCCTAACCCTAACCATAATCCTAACCCTAACGTTAAACCAAACACTAACCCTAATGCTAACCCTAACCCTAACCGTAACCCAAACCCTTACCCTAACACTAAACCTAAACCTAACCCAAACCCAAACCCAAAACATAACCCTAACCCTAACCATAACCTTAACACAAACCCTAACCCTGACACTAATCTTAGCCCTAACCATAACCCAAACCCTTACCCTAACCCTAACCCAAACCCTAACCCTAATCCTAACCCTAACTCTAACCCTAAACCTAAGCCTAACCCAAATCCTAAGCCTAGTCCTAACCCTAACTGTAACCCTAACGCAAACCCTAAACCTAACCCTAAGCGTAAAACTAACCCTAACTCAAACTCTACCCCTAATCCGAACCCTAACACTAACCCTAACACAAAACAAACCCTTACCCTAACCCTAACCCTAACCCCAAACCAAACCCTAACCCTAACCTTAACCCTAACCGTAACACTAACACTAACCCAAACCCTAAACCTATACCAAACCTAACTGAAAGCCTAATCCTAACCCTAACCCTAACCCTAACCCAAACCCAAACCCAAACCCTAACACTAACCCTAACCCAAACCGTAAATCTAATCATAACCTTAACCCTAACCCAAACCCTAACCCTAACCCTAACCCTAACCCAAACCCTAACCTAAACCATAACTCTATCCTTAACTTCACCCTTACCATAAACCTAACTGTAGCCCAAGCATCCCACCCTAAACCTAACCCTAAACCTAACCCAAACCGTAACCGAAATCCTAACACTAAACCTAACTCTATCCCTAACGCTAATCCAAACCCTAACGCAAACCCTAGTCCTAACCCTAACCCTAACCCTAAACCTAAAAGTAACCCTAACCCAAACGCAAACCCTAACCCTAACCCTAAACCTAAACCTAACCCAAACCCTAACCGTAACCCTAACCCTAACACTAACGCTAACACAAACCTTAACCCTAAACCTAACCCAAACCAAAACCATAACCGTAACCCTCACCCAAACCATAACCCTAATCATAACCCTAACCCTAACCCTAACCCTAACCCTAACGCTAACACAAACCCTAACCCTAACCCTAACCCTAACCCAAACATTAACTCTAACCCTAACCCTAACCCAAACCCAAACCCTAACCCTAACCCTAACCCTAACCCAAACCCTAACCCTAACACTAACCCTAATCCAAACCCTAAACCTAACCCTAATACTAACCCTAACCGTAACACTTACCCTAACCCTAAACCTAAACGTAACCCTAACCCAAACGCAAACCCTAACCCTAAACCTAACCCTAACCCTTACCCTAACCCAAACCCTAACAGTAACCCTAACCCTAACCCTAACGCTAACACAAACCCTAACCCTAACCCTAACCCTATCCCAAACCCTAACTCTAACCCTAACCCTAACCCAAACCCAAACCCTAACCCTAACCCTAACAATCACCCAAACCCTAACCCCAGCCCCTAACATAACCCAAACCCAAACCCTAACCCTAAACCTAACCCTTACCCAAACCCTAACCATAACCAGAACCCAAACCATAACTCTATCCCTAAACCTAACCCTAACCCTAAACCTTACCCTAATCCAAACGAACACCCTAACCCTAACCCTAACCCTAAACCTAAACCTAAACCAAACCCAAGCCCTAACACTAAACTTATCATAAACTTAACCTTAACCCAAACGCGAAACCTAACCCTAACCCTAACACTAACCCTAATCCTAACACTAACCCTTACCCAAACACTAACCTTATCGCAAACCCTCACCCTAAACCTAACCCTAACCATAACCCTAACCCTAACCCTAACCCTAAACCTAAAGGTAACCCTAACCCAAAAGCAAACCCTAACCCTAACCCTAACCCTAACCCTAACCGAAACCCTAACCGTAACCCTAACCCTAAACCTAACGCTAACACAAACCCTAACGCTAACCCTAACCCTAACCCTAACCCAAACACTAACTCTAACCCTAACCCTAACCCAAACCCAAACCCTAACCCTAACCCTAACAATAACGCAAACCCTAACCCTAACCCTAAACCTAACCCTAACCCAAACCCAAACCCTAACCCTAACCCTAACCCTAACCCAAACACAAACCCAAACCCTAACCCTAACCCTAAACATAACCCAAACCCAAACCTAAACCCTAAACCTAACCCTTACCCAAACCCTAACCATAGCCAGAGCCCAAACCATAACTCTATCCCTAAACCTAACCCTAACCCTAAACCTTACCCTAATCCAAACGCACACCCTAACCCTAACCCTAAAACTAACCTAAACCCTAACCCTAACCCTAACCCTAACCCTAACCCTAACCCTAACCCAAACCAAAACCCTAACCCTAACCATAACCCTAACCCATCCTCTACCCGCACCCTAACCCTAACACTAAACCTAATACTAAACAAACCCCTAACCCTATACCTAACCCTTACCCTAACCCAAACATTAACCCTAAAACTAACCCTAGCCCAGACCCTAACCCTAATCCTAACCCTAACCCAAACCCTAACCCTAAACCTAAACCATACGCTAAACCTAACCCTAAACCAAACAATAACCGTAAATCTAACCCTAACACAAACGCTAAACCTAAACGTAACCCTAGCGCAAAACCTAACCATAAACCTAACCCTAACACAAACCCTAACCCTAACCCAAACCCAAACCCAAACCCTAAACCTAACCCTAACCCTAACCCAAACTCTAACCGTAACTCTAACCCTAACCCTAACCCTAAACCTAACACTAACCCAAACCCTAACACTAACCCTAACCCTAACCCTAACCCTAACCCAAACATTAAACCTAAACCTAACCCTAACCCAAACCCTAACACTAACCCTAACACAAACCCTAACCCTAACCCTAACCCTAAGCCTAAGCCTAGCCTAAACCTAACCCTAACACAAACCCTAACCCTAACCATAACCCTAACCCTAACCCTAACCCTAACCCTAAACCAAACTCAAACCCTAAACCTAATGCTAACCCTAACCCAAACCCTATCCCTAACACTAACCCTTATCCAAAACATAAATCTTACCCTAAACCTAACCCGAACCAAAATCTAAACCTAAACCAAACCCTGACCCTAACACTAACCCTAAACCAAACCGTAAACCTAACCCTAACCGTAACCCAAACATTAACCCTAAACCTAACGCAAACCCTAACGCTAACCATAAACCTAACCCTAAACAAACCCTAACCCTAACCCTAACCCTAACTCAAACCCTAACCCTAAACCTAACACTAACCCTAACCATAAACCTAACCCTAACCCTAACCCAAACCAAACCCTAACTCAAAACCTAAACCTAACCCAAACCCTAATATTAACCCTAACCGAAGCCAAACCCTAACCTAAACCCTAAACCAAACCCAAACCCTTACACTAACCCTCACCCTAACCCTAACCCAAACCCAAACCCAAACACTAAATCTAACCCTAACCCTAACCCTAACCCTAACCCAAAGCCTAAACCGAAACCTAACCCTAACCCAAATCCTCACACTAATCCTAAACCTAACACACACCCTAACCTTAACCTTAACCCTAATGCAAATCCAAAGCCTAACCCTAACCCTAACACTAACCCAAACCCAAACCCTAACCGTAAACCTAACCCTAACCCTAACCCTAACCCTAACCCAAACCCTAACCGTAACCCTAACCCTAACCCTAACGCTAACACAAACCCTAACCCTAACCCTAACCCTAACCCAAACCCTAACTCTAACCCTAACCCTAACCCAAACCCAAACCCTAACCCTAACCCTAACAATAACGCAAACCCTAACCCTAACCCTAAATATAACCCAAACCCAAACCCAAACCCTAAACCTAACCCTTACCCAAACCCTAACCATAACCAGAACCCAAACCATAACTCTATCCCTAAACCTAACCCTAACCCTAAACCTAAACCTAAACCAAACCCTAACCCAAATCCAAAACGAAAACCTAACCCTAACCCTAATCCTAACCCTAACCCAAACCCAAACCCTAACCCTAACCCTAAAACAAACCCTAACCCTAACCCTAACCCTAACCCAAACATTAACCCAAACCCTAACCCTAACCCAAACCCTAACTCTAAACCTAAGCCTAACTCAAACCGTAACCCTAACACTAATCCTAACCCTAACCCTAAAACAAACCATAACCCTAACCCTAACTCTAACCCAAACCCTAAACCTAACCCTAACCCTAACACTAACACTAATTCTAACCCAAACCCTAACCGTATCCCTAACCCTTACACTAACTGAAACATTAACCCTAAACCTAACCCAAACCCAAACCCTAACCCTAAACCTAACCCTAAGCAAAACCATAACCCTAAACCTAACCCTAACACAAACTCTAACCCTAACTCTACCCCAAAACCAAACCCTAACCCTAACATTAAACCTAACCCTAAACCTAACCCAAACTCTTACCGTAACCCTAACCCTAACCCTAACCCAAACCCAAATCCTAACCCTAACCCTAAGCCTAACCCTAACCGTAACCCTAAATATAACCCTAACCCTAACCCTAACCCTAACCCTAACCCAATCCAAACCCTAACACTAAACTTAACCCTAACCCTAACCCTAAGCCTAAACCAAACACTAACTCTAACCCTAACGCAAACCCTAACCCTAACCCTAAAACTAACCCTAACCCTAACCCTAACCCTAACCCCAACAATAAACCTAACCCTAACCCAAAACCAAACACTGATCCTAACCCTAACCCTCACCCTAACCCAAACCCTAACCCTAACACTAATTCTAACCCAAACCCTAACCCTAACCCTAATCCTAAACCTAACCCTAACCCAAACCCTAACCCTAACCCTAATCCTAAACCTAACCCTAACCCAAACCATAACCCTAAACCTAACCGTAACCCTAACCGTAACCCTAACCCAAACACTAACCATAACCATAACCCTAAACCTAACCCTAACCCTAATTCTAACCCTAACCCTAACCATAAACATTACCCATACCCTAATCCCAGGGGAGCCTTGAACTGATAATCCTCCTGCTTCACCCCCAAGAGTTGAGTTGTACTTTTTTAAGAGCAAAGATTAGATTCTGCAACAATGAAAAGGAAAATATTTTCCCTCATAGAGAACGATGCCCAAAGTAGTTTTCTGATTCAAATGTAGCTTATAGTCCTGAAGAATCCAATATGAATAATATGCTAATTTCTAAAAAGAATAAATTTGGTTATTTAGGTAACCACGTACAATCCTGGCAAGAGTTGCAGGACTGGGAAGCAACCTTGGCATGACTTGAACAGTGGAGGAGCACCTGCTCTGAAGCTGTGATAGACAGGCAGAGCTTTGCAAGTGAATGCTGAGTGCTATTGGTCAGTCTCCTTTCATTGGTGTCTGATGTGGCCAGGAGTGCTGAGGTCACAGAATCTTGGACTAAGATTCTGGAACTCCAAGAGAGAGTGACCTGGCAAAGCATTGTTTAGGGTGTTGCTAGGTGGCAAACCCTCTCAGATGAACTGCTGCAAAACACAGAGGTTTCTTGGTGGTAGGCTCTAGTGTTTGGGTGACCAGTTTGGAGCGATTTAGTTGACTTTAGGTCAAAGTTCTAGTGTTTGACAAAAAGAAGCAGCCAGGAGACGATGGGAGGAGGAGGGGAGACGGTGGTGTGGCCTGCTAGCCCTGCACAGGGCCTCCACATACAGGACCTCTACTAAAACGCCTAACTCTACTAACCCTAACCCTAACCCTAAACCTAACCCTAACCCTAACCCTAACACTAACCTAACACTAACCCTATACCTAACCCTAACCCTAACCCAAACATTAACCCTAAACCTAAACCTAACCCAAACCCTTAACCTAACCCTAACCCTAACCCTAACCCTAACCCTAACCCTAACCCTAACCCTAACCCTAACCCTAACCCAAACATTAACCCAAACCCTAACCCTAACCCAAACCCTAACTCTGAACCTGAGCCTAACTCAAACCCTAATCCTAACACTAACCCTAACCCTAACGATAACCCTCACCCTAACCCAAACGCAAACCCTAACCCTTACCTAACCCTAATCCAAACCCTAACCCTAACCCTAACCCTAACCATAATCCTAACCCTAACGTTAAACCAAACACTAACCCTAATGCTAACCCTAACCCTAACCGTAACCCAAACCCTTACCCTAACACTAACCCTAAACCTAACCCTAACCCAAACCCAAAACATAACCCTAACCCTAACCATAACCTTAACACAAACCCTAACCCTGACACTAATCTTAGCCCTAACCATAACCCAAACCCTTACCCTAACCCTAACCCAAACCCTAACCCTAATCCTAACCCTAACTCTAACCCTAAACCTAAGCCTAACCCAAATCCTAAGCCTAGTCCTAACCCTAACTGTAACCCTAACGCAAACCCTAAAACTAACCCTAAGCGTAAACCTAACCCTAACTCAAACTCTACCCCTAATCCGAACCCTAACACTAACCCTAACACAAAACAAACCCTTACCCTAACCCGAACCCTAACCCCAAACCAAATCCTAACCCTAACCTTAACCCTAACCGTAACACTAACACTAACCCAAACCCTAAACCTATACCAAACCTAACCGAAACCCTAATCCTAACCCTAACCCTAACCCTAACCCAAACCCAAACCCAAACCCTAACACTAACCCTAACCCAAACCGTAAATCTAATCATAACCTTAACCCTAACCCAAACCCTAACCCTAACCCTAAAGCTAACCCAAACATTAACCCTAAACCTAACCCTAGCCCAAACTCTAACCCTAAACCTAACCCTAACCCAAACCCTAAACCTAACCCTAAACCAAACCCTAACCCTAACCATAACCCAAATATTAACCCTAAACCTAACCCTAACCCTAACCCAAACCCTAACCCTAAACCTAAACCTAGCCCACACCCTAACCCTAAACATAACCCTAACACAAACCCTAACCCTAACCCAAACCCAAACCCAATCCATAACCCTAAACCTAACCCTAACCCAAACTCTAACCGTAACCGTAACCCTAACCCTAACCCTAACCCTAACCCTAAACCTAACATTAACCCAAACCCTAACCCTACCCTAACCCTAACCCTAACCCAAACATTAAACCTAAAGCTAACCCTAAACCAAACCCTAACAATAAACCAAACCCTAACCCAAACCCTAACCCTAATCCTAACCCTAACACAAACCCTAACCCTAACGCTAACCAAACCAAATCCTAACCCTTACACTAACCCTAACCCCAACCCTAATCCTAAACCAAACTCAAACACTAACCCTAATTCTCACCCTAACCCTAACCCTAACCCTAACCCTAAATCTAACCCTTACCCTAACCCTAACACAAACCCGAACCCAAACTATACTCGTAACCCTAACCCTAACCCAAACCCTAACCCTAACCCTAACCTAAACCAAACCCTAACCCTAACCATAACCCAAACATTAACCCTAAACCTAACCCTAACCCAAACCCTAACCCTAAACCTAACCTTAAACCTAACCCTAACCCTAAGACTAACCCTACCCCAAACCATAACTCTATCCCAAAACCTAACCTTAAAACTAAACCAAACCCAAACCTTAACCCTGACACTAACCCTAACCCTAACCCTAACCCTAAATCAAACCCAAACCATAACCCTAACCCTAACCATAAACCTAAACGTAACCCTAACACAAACGCAAACCCTAGCCCTAACCCTAACCCTAACCCTAACCCTAACCCTAACTCTAAAACTAACACTAACCCTAACCCTAACACAAACCCTAACCCTAAACCTAACTCTAACCCTAACCCAAACCCTAACCCTAACCCTAACCCTAACCCTAACCCAAACATTAACCCTAAACCTAACCTTAACCCAAACCCTAACCCTAAACCTAACCCTAGCCCAAACCCTAACCCTAAACCTAACCCTAACACAAACCCTAACCCTAACCCAAACCCAAACCCTATTGCAAACACTAACCCTAACCCTAACCCTAACCCTCACCAAAACCCAAACGCAATCCTCACCCAAACCCTAACCCTAACCCAAACCCTAACCCTAACCCTAAATCTAACTCAAACCCTAACCCTAACCCTAATCCTAAACCTAACCCTAACCCAAACCATAACCCTAACCCTAAATGTAACCCTAACCCTAAACCTAACCCTAACCCAAAACCAAACACTAAACCTAACGCTAATCTTAACCCTAACCCAAACCCTAAACCTAACCCTAACCCTAACCCAAACCCTATCCATAAACAGAATCCAAACTATAACACTATCTCTAAACCTAACCCTAACTCACACACAGACCCTATCCCTAACCCTAACCTTAACCCTAACCCTAACACAAACCCTAACCCTAACCCTAACCCTAACCCTAACCCTAACCCAAACCCTAACACTAACCCTAACCCTAACCCAAACCCTAACTCTAAACCTAACCCTAACCCTAAATCTAACCCTAACTCACACGCACACCCTAACCCTAACCCTAACCCTAACCCTAACACAAACCCTAACCCTAACCCTAACCCTAAACCTAACCCTAACCCAAACCCTAACACTAACCCTAACCCTAACCGAAACACTAACCCTAAACCTAACCCTAACCCAAACCCTAACCCTAAACCTAACCCTAACCCTAATTCTAACCCTAACTCTAACCATAAACCATACCCTAATCCCAGGGTAGCCTTGAACTGATAATCCTCCTGACTCACCCCCAAGACTTGAGTTGTACTTTTTTAAGAGCAAAGATTGGATTCAGCAACAATGAAAAAGGAAAATATTTTCCCTCATAGAGAACGATGCCCAAAGTAGTTTTCTGTTTCAAATGTAGCTTATAGTACTGAAAAATTCAATGTCAATAATATGGTAATTTCTAGAAAGAATGAGGTTGGTTATTTATGTAACCACGTGCAATCTGACAATAGCTGCAGGACTGGGAAGTAACCTTGGCATGACTTGACCAGGGAAGGAGCACCTGCTCTGAAGCTGTGATAGACAGGCAGAGCTTTGCAAGTGAGTGCTGAGTGCTAATGGTCAGTCTCCTGTCATTGGTGTCTGATGTGGGCAAGATGCTGAGGTCACAGAATCTTGGATTAAGATTCTGGAACTCCAAGAGGCATTAACCTGGCAAAGCATTGTTTAGGGTGTTGCTAGGTGACAAAGCCCTCTCAGATGAGTTGCTGAAACAAAGAGGTTTCTTGGTGGTAGGCTCTAGTGTTTGGGTGACCAGTTTGGAGAGATTTAGTTGACTTTAGGTCAAAGTTCTAGTCATTGACAAAAAGAAGCAGCCAGGAGAAGATGGGAGGAGGAGGGAAGAAGGTGGTGTGGCCTGCTGGCCCTGCCCAGGCTCTCCACATACAGGACCTCTACTAAAACGTCTACCTCTACGAACCCTGACCCTAATCCTAACCCTAACCCTAATCCTAACCCTAACCGTAACCTAACACTAACCCTATACCTAACCCTAACCCTGACCCAAACATTAACCATAAACCTAAACCAAACCCAAACCCTAAGCCTAAACCTAAACCTAACACAAACCCTAACCCTAACCCTAACCCTAACCCTAAGCCTAACCTAACCAGAATCCTAACCCTAACCCTAACACTAACCGAACCCATAAACCTAAACCTAACCCTAAAGACCACCCTAACCCAATTCTTAACACTAACCCTAACACTAAACCTAACTGTAAACCTAACGCTAACCCTAACCCTAACCCTAAAACCTAACACTAAACCTGAACCTAAACCTAACCCAAAACCTAACCCTAACACTAACCCTAAACCTAACCGTAATCCAAACCCACACCCTAACCCTAAACCTAACCCTAAACCAAACCCAAACCCTAACACTAAACTTAACACTAACCCTAATCCTAACCCAAACCCAAACCCTAACCCTAACCCTAACCTTAACAATAACCCAAACCCTAAGCCTAACCCTAATCCAAACTCTAACCCAAACCCTAACCCTAACCCTAACCCTAACCCTAACCCAAACCCTAAACCTAGCACTAACCCTAACCCAAATCCTAACCCTAACGTTAAACTAAACTTAACCCTAACCCAAACGCCAACCCTAACCCAAAACCTTAACCTAACCCTAATCCTAACCGTAACCCTAACCCAAACGCTAAACCTATCGCAAACCCTAACCCTAAACCTAAGCCTAACCCAAATCCTAAACATAACACCAACCCTAACCCGAAACCAAATCCAAACTGAAACCCTAAACCTAACCCTTACCTAAACCCTAACCCTAACCCTAACAGTAATCCTAAACCAAACCCAAACCCTAATCCTAACACTAACCCTAACCCTAACCCTAACCCTCACCAAAACCCAAACGCAATCCTCACCCTAACCCTAACCCCAACGCAAACCCTAACCCTAACCCTAACTCTAACCCAAACCCTAACCCTAACCCTAATCCTAAACCTAACCCTAACCCAAACCATAACTCTAACCCTAAATGTAACCCTAAACCTAACCCTAATCCTAACCCTAACCCAAATCATAACCATAACCAGAATCCAAACTATAACACTATCTCTAAACCTAACCCTAACCCTAAACCTAACCCTAAATCACACGCACACCCTATCCCTAACCCTAACCCTAACCCTAACCCTAACACAAACCCTAAGCCTAACCCTAACCCTAACCCTAACCCAAACCCTAACTCTAAACTTAACCCTAACCCTAAATCTAACCCTAACTCACATGCACACGCTAACCCTAACCCTAACACAAACCCTAACCCTAACCCTAACCCTAACCCTAACCCTAACCCTAACCCAAACCCTAACCCTAACCCAAACGCAAACACTAAACATAACCCTAATCCTAACCCAAATCCAAACCCTAAACCTAACCCTAAACCTAACCAAAAACCTAACCATAACCAGAATCTAAACTATAACACTATCCCTAAACCTAACCCTAACCGTAAACCTAACACTAACCCAAACGCACACCCTAAACCTAACCCTTACCCTAACCCTAACACAAACCCTAACCCAAACCCAAACCCTAACCCTAACCTAACCCTAACCCAAACCCTAACCCTAACCCTAACCCAAAACCAAACCCTAACCCTAACCCTAACCCTAACCCTAACCCTAATCCTAACGCAAACCAAACCCTAACACTAACCCTAACCCTAAACCTAACCCTAATCCAAACCCAAACCCTAACCCTAATCCTAACCGGAACCCAAACCCTAACCATAATCAGAACACAAACCATAACTCTATCCCTAAACCTCACCCTAACCCTACACCTAACCCTAACCCAAACGCACCCCCTAACCCTAACCCTACCCCTAACCCAAACCCTAACCCTAACCTTAAACTAAACTTAACCCTAACCCAAACACTAACCCTAACCCTAACGCTAACCCTAACCTAATCCTAAACCTAACCTTAACCCAAATCCTAAACTTTTCGAAAACCCTCACCCTAAACCTAACCTAAACCCTAACCCTAACCCTAACCCTAACACTAACCCTAACCCAAACTGAAACCCTAATCCTAACACTAACCCTAACCCTAACCGTAACACTCCCACTAGCCCAAACGGAAACCCTAAAGCTAACCCTAAACCTAACTCACACCCTAAACCTAACCCTAACCCTAACCTTAACCCTAACCCTAACCCTAATCCTAACCCTAACCCTAATCCAAACCATAACCCTAAACCTAATCGTATCCCTAACCCTAAACCTAACCCTAACCCAAACACTAACCCTAACCCTAACCCAACCCATAAACCTAAACCTATCCCTAAACACCACCCTAACCCAAATCTTAACCCTAACCCTAACACTAAACCTAACTGTAAACCTAACGCTAACTCTAACCCTAACCCTAAACCCTAACACTAAACCTGAACCTAAACCTAACCCAAACCCTAACCCTAACACTAACCCTAAATCTAACCGTAATCCAAACCCGCACCCTAACCCTAAACCTAACCCTAAACCAAACCCAAACCCTAACACTAAACTTAACACTAACCCTAATCCTAACCCAAACCCAAAACCTAACCCTAACCCTAACCTTAACCAAAACCCAAACCCTAACCCTAATCCAAACCATAACACTAACCCTAACCCTAACCCTAACCCAAACCCTAACACTAACCCTAACTCTAACCCAAACCCTAACCTTAACCCTAAACCTAACGCAACCCCAAACACTAACCATAACCCTAATGCAAACCCAAACCCTAACCCTAACCCTAACACAAACTATAACCCTAATCCTAACCCTAACCCTAACCCAAACCCTAACCCTAACCCTAATCGTAACCCTAACCCTAACCCGAACCCTAACCCAAACACTAATCCTAACCCTAACCCTAAACCTAACCCTAACCCTAATTCTAACCGAAACCCTATCCATAACCATAACCCATACCCTAATCCAAGGGTAGCCTTGAACTGATAATACTCCTGCCTCACCCCCAAGAGTTGAGTTGTACTTTTTTAAGAGCAAAGATTGGATTCAGCAACAATGAAAAAGGAAAATATTTTCCCTCATTGAAAACGATGTCCAAAGTAGTTTTCTGTTTCAAATGTAGCTTATAGTACTGAAAAATTCAATGTCAATAATATGGTAATTTCTAGATAGAATGAGGTTGGTTATTTATGTAACCACGTGCAATCTGGCAAGAGCTGCAGGACTGGGAAACAACCTTGGCATGACTTGACCAGGGAAGGAGCACCTGCTCTGAAGCTGTGATAGACAGGCAGAGCTTTGCAAGTGAGTGCTGAGTGCTATTGGTCAGTCTCCTGTCATTGGTGTCTGATGTGGGCAGGAGTGCTGAGGTCACAGAATCTTGGATTAAGATTCTGGAACTCCAAGAGGCAGTGACCTGGCAAAGCATTGTTTAGGGTGTTGCTAGGTGACAAAGCCCTCTCAGATGAGTTGCTGAAACACAGAGGTTTCTTGGTGGTAGGCTCTAGTGTTTGGGTGACGAGTTTGGAGCGATTTAGTTGACTTTAGGTCAAAGTTCTAGTGATTGACAAAAAGAAGAAGCCAGGAAAAGATGGGAGGAGGAGGGGAGAAGGTGGTGTGGCCTGCTGGCCCTGCCCAGGCCCTCTTCATACAGGACCTCTACTACAACGCCTACCTCTACTACCCCTAACCCTAACCCAAACCCTAACACTAAACCTAACCCTAACCCTAACCCAAACATTAACCCTAACTCTAACCCTAACCCAAATCCTAAGCCTAAACCTAACCCTAGCCCAAACACTAACCCTAAACCTAAACCTAACACAAACCCTAACCCTAACCCTAACCCTAACCCAAACCCAAACCCAAATCCTAAACCTAACCCTAACCCGAACCCTAACCCAAATTCTATCCTTAACCCTAACCCTAACCCTAAACCTAACACTCACCCAAAACTTAACCCTATACCTAACCCTAACCCTAACCCAAACATTAACCCTAAACCTAACCCTAACACAAACCTTAACCCTAAACCTAACCCTAACCCAAACCCTAACCATAAACCTAACCCTAACCCAAACCCAAACCCTAACCATAACCCTATCCCTAAACCTAACCCAATCTCTAACCGTACCCCTAACCCTAACTGTAACCCTAAACCTAACAGTAACCCAAACCCTAACCCTAACCCTAAAACAAACATTAAACCTAAACCTGTCCCTAACCCAAACCCTAACCCTAACCCTAACCCTAACCCAAACCCTAACATTAAACCTAACCCTAACAGAAATCCTAACCCTAACCCTAACCCTAACCCAAACACAAAGCCTAACCCTAGCCCTAACCCTAACCCTAATCCAAACCCTAACCGTAAACCTAACCCTAACCCTAATCCTAAAACTAAACCTAATCCAAACCCTAACCCTAACCCTAACCGAAACCCTAACCCTTACCAAACCAAAACCTAACCCTTACACTAACCCTAACCCCAACCCTAATCCTAAACCAAACCCAAACACTAACCCTAATTCTCAATCTAACCGTAAGCCAAACCCAAACCCTACCCTAACGCCAATCCTAACCCAAACGCTATCCCTAAATTTAACCCTAACCCAAACAAGAAACCTAACACTATCCCGAACGAAAACCTAACCCTAACCAAATCCCAAACCCTAACCCTAACCCTAACTCTAACCCTAACCCTAACCCTAACCCAAACATTAACCCTAATCCTAACCCTAACCCTAACCCTAACCCACACCCTAAACCTAACCCTAACACTAAACCTAACCCTAACACAAACCCTAACCCTAACCCTAACCCAAACCATAACCCTAACCCTAACCCTAACCCAAAACCAAACTCTAACACTAAACTTAACACTAACCTTAAACCTAACCCAAACCCAAACCCTAACCTAACCCTAACCCTAATAATAACCCAAACCCTAACCCTAACCCTAACCCAAACCGTAACCCTAACCCTAACCCTAACTTAAAACCAAACCCTAACCGTAACGCTCACCCAAATAATAACCCTATTCCTAACCCTAACCCTAACCCAAACCCTAACCCTAACCCTAAATCTAAACCTAACACAAACTCTAACCCTAACCCAAACCCTAACCCAAACCCTAACCCTAACCTAAAACTAAACTTAACCCAAACCCAAACCGTAACCATAACCCTAACCCTAAACAAAACCCTAACCATGACCCTAAACCTAACTCTAACCCAAACCAAACCCTAACACTAACCCTAACCCTAACCCTAACCTTAACACTAATCCAAATTTAAATCCTAATCCTAACCCTAACCCAAACCCTAACCATAACCAGAACCCAAACCAGAACTCTATCCCTAAACATAAACCTAACCCTAAACCTAACCCTCACCCAAACGCACAACCTAACCTTAACCCTAACACTAACCCTAACCCTTACCCAAACCCTAACCCTAAACTTAAACTAAACTTAACCCAAACCCAAACCCTAACACTAACACTAACCCTAACCCTAAGCCAAACCCTAAAACTTATCCTAACCCTAACCCTAACCATAACCCAAACTGTCACCCTAAGGCTCACCCCAGACCTAAAGCTAACCCAAAACCTAAACCTAACCCAAACCCTAACCCAAACCCTAAACCTAACCCTAGCCCAAACCCTAAACCTAAACCTAACCCTAGCACAAACCCTAAACCAAACCCTGACCCTAACCCTAACCCAAACGCAAACCCTAACCCTAACGCTAACCCTAACCCAAACCATATTCCTAACCCTAAACCTAACCAAAACACAAACCCTAACCCTAATCCTAACCCGAACCAAAACTTAACCCTAATCCAATCCCAAACCCTAACCCTAACCCTAACACTTACCGTAACCAACACCCTAAACCTAACCCTAACCTTAACCCAAACATTAACCCTGACCCTAACCCTAACCTAAACCCTAAATCTAAACTTAACCCTAACCCAAACCTAACCCTAACCCTAATCCTAATCCAAACCCTAACCCTAACCCTAACCCTAACCCTCACTCTAAACCTAACCCAAAACAAATCCTAACCCTAACGCAAAACATAACCCTAACTCAAACCCAAACACTAACCCTAACCTTACCCCATACCTTTACTATATCCATAAACCTGACCCTATACCTATCCCTATCCCAATACCTAACCTAAAACAAAACTCTATCCTTAACTTCACCTTTACCATAATCCTAACTGTAACCCAAGCATCATACCCTTAACCTTACCCTTAACCTAATCCAAAACGTAACCGAAACCCTAACACTAAACCTAACTCTATCCCTAACGCTAATCCAAACCCTAACCCAAACGCTAACCCTAACCCAGACCGTATCCCTAAACCTAAACGTAACCCTAACCCAAACGCAAACCCTAACCCTAACACTAAACCTAAACCTAACCCTAACCCTAACCGTAACCCTAACCCTAACACTAACACAAACCCTAACCCTACACCTAACCCAAACCCAAACCATAACCGTAACCCTCACCCAAACCATAACCCTAATCATAACCCTAACCCTAACCCAAACCCTAAACGTAAACCTAACCCTAACCCTAAAGCTAACACAAACCCTAACCCTAA
>JAJHUQ010000038.1:6402500-6405000 GCA_035773235.1 Eospalax fontanierii | reverse complement strand
CCTAACCCTAATCCTCACTCTAACCCTAACCCAAAACAAATCCTAACCCTATCCCAAAACCTAACCCTAACTCAAACCCAAACACTGACCCTAACCTTACCCCAAACCATAACTATATCCATAAACCTGACCCTAATCCTATCCCAAAACCAAACACTAACCTTAACACTAACCCTAACCCTAAGCCAAACCCTAAAACTTACCCTAACCCTAACCCTAACCATAACCCAAACCCTCACCCAAAGGCTCACCCCAAACCTAAACCTAACCCAAACCCTAAACCTAACCCAAAACCTAACCCTAACCCTAAACCTAAACCTAAACCTAACCCTAACCCAAATCCAAAACGAAAACCTAACCCTAACCCTAATCCTAACCCTAACCCAAACCCAAACCCTAACCCTAACCCTAAAACAAACCCTAACCCTAACCCTAACCCTAACCCAAACATTAACCCAAACCCTAACCCTAACCCAAACCCTAACTCTAAACCTAAGCCTAACTCAAACCGTAACCCTAACACTAATCCTAACCCTAAACCCTAAAACAAACCATAACCCTAACCCTAACTCTAACCCAAACCCTAAACCTAACCCTAACCCTAACACTAACACTAATTCTAACCCAAACCCTAACCGTATCCCTAACCCTTACACTAACTGAAACATTAACCCTAAACCTAACCCAAACCCAAACCCTAACCCTAAACCTAACCCTAACCAAAACCATAACCCTAAACCTAACCCTAACACAAACTCTAACCCTAACTCTACCCCAAACCCAAACCCTAACCCTAACATTAAACCTAACCCTAAACCTAACCTAAACTCTAACCGTAACCCTAACCCTAACCCTAACCCTAACCCAAACCCAAATCCTAACCCTAACCCTAAGCCTAACACTAACCATAACCCTAAATATAAACCTAACCCTAACCCTAACCCTAACCCTAACCCAATCCAAAACCTAACCCTAACCCAAACCATAACCCTAAACCTTACCGTAACCCTAACCCTAACCCTAACCCAAACACTAACCCTAACCATAACCCTAAGCCTAACCCTAAACGTAACCCTAAATATAACCCTAACCCTAACCCTAACCCTAACCCTAACCCAATCCAAACCCTAACACTAAACTTAACCCTAACCCTAACCCTAAGCCTAAACCAAACACTAACTCTAACCCTAACGCAAACCCTAACCCAAACACAAACCCTAACCCTAACCCTAACAATAAACCTAACCCTAACCCAAAGCCAAACACTGATCCTAACCCTAACCCTCACCCTAACCCAAACCCTAACCCTAACACTAATTCTAACCCAAACCCTAACCCTAACCCTAATCCTAAACCTAACCCTAACCCAAAGCCTAACCCTAACAATAATCCTAAACCTAACCCTAACCCAAACCATAACCCTAAACCTAACCGTAACCCTAACCCTAACCCTAGCCCAAACACTAACCCTAAACATAACCCTAAACCTAACCCTAACCCTAATTCTAACCCTAACCCTAACCATAAACATTACCCATACCCTAATCCCAGGGTAGCCTTGAACTGATAATCCTCCTGCTTCACCCCCAAGAGTTGAGTTGTACTTTTTTAAGAGCAAAGATTAGATTCTGCAACAATGAAAAGGAAAATATTTTCCCTCATAGAGAACGATGCCCAAAGTAGTTTTCTGATTCAAATGTAGCTTATAGTCCTGAAGAATCCAATATGAATAATATGGTAATTTCTAAAAAGAATGAATTTGGTTATTTAGGTAACCACGTACAATCCTGGCAAGAGTTGCAGGACTGGGAAGCAACCTTGGCATGACTTGACCAGTGGAGGAGCACCTGCTCTGAAGCTGTGATAGACAGGCAGAGCTTTGCAAGTGAATGCTGAGTGCTATTGGTCAGTCTCCTTTCATTGGTGTCTGATGTGGCCAGGAGTGCTGAGGTCACAGAATCTTGGACTAAGATTCTGGAACTCCAAGAGAGAGTGACCTGGCAAAGCATTGTTTAGGGTGTTGCTAGGTGGCAAACCCTCTCAGATGAACTGCTGCAAAACACAGAGGTTTCTTGGTGGTAGGCTCTAGTGTTTGGGTGACCAGTTTGGAGCGATTTAGTTGACTTTAGGTCAAAGTTCTAGTGTTTGACAAAAAGAAGCAGCCAGGAGACGATGGGAGGAGGAGGGGAGACGGTGGTGTGGCCTGCTAGCCCTGCACAGGGCCTCCACATACAGGACCTCTACTAAAACGCCTAACTCTACTAACCCTAACCCTAACCCTAAACCTAACCCTAACCCTAACCGTAACACTAACCTAACACTAACCCTATACCTAACCCTAACCCTAACCCAAACATTAACCCTAAACCTAAACCTAACCCAAACCCTTAACCTAACCCTAACCCTAACCCTAACCCTAACCCTAACCCTAACCCTAACCCAAACATTAACCCAAACCCTAACCCTAACCCAAACCCTAACTCTGAACCTAAGCCTAACT
>JAJHUQ010000038.1:6392500-6395000 GCA_035773235.1 Eospalax fontanierii | reverse complement strand
ACCCTAACCCAAACGCAAACCCTAACCCTAAACCTAACCCTAACCCTTACCCAAACCCAAACCCTAACCGTAACCCTAACCCTAACCCTAACGCTAACACAAACCCTAACCCTAACCCTAACCCTAACCCTAACCCAAACCCTAACTCTAACCCTAACACTAACCCAAACCCAAACCCTAACCCTAACCCTAACAATAACGCAAACCCTAACCCTAACCCTAAACATAACCCAAACCCAAACCCTAACCCTAAACCTAACCCTTACCCAAACCCTAACCATAACCAGAACCCAAACCATAACTCTATCCCTAAACCTAACCCTAACCCTAAACCTTACCCTAATCCAAACGAACACCCTAACCCTAACCCTAACCCTAACCCTTAACCTAAACCAAACCCAAGCCCTACCACTAAGCTTAGCATAACCTTGACCCTAACCCAAACGCGAAACCTAACCCTAACCCTACCCCTAACCCTAATCCTAACACTAACACTTACCCAAACACTAACCTTATCGCAAACCCTCACCCTAAATCTAACCCTAACCCTAACCCTAACCCTAACCCTAACCCTAAACCTAAAGGTAACCCTAACCCAAACGCAAACCCTAACCCTAACCCTAACCCTAACCCTAACACTAACCCTAACCATAAACCTAACCCTAACCCTAACCCAAACCAAACCCTAACTCAAACCCTAAACCTAACCCTAACCCTAACATTAACCCTAACCGAAACCAAACCCTAACCTTAACCCTAAACCAAACCCAAACCCTTACACTAATCCTCACCCTAACCCTAACCCAAACCCAAACCCAAACACTAAATCTAACCCTAACCCTAACCCTAACCCTAACCCAAAGCCTAAACCGAAACCTAACCTTAACCCAAATCCTCACACTAATCCTAAACCTAACACACACCCTAACCCTAACCTTAACCCTAACGCAAATCCAAAGCCTAACCCTAACCCTAACACTAAACCAAACCCAAACCCTAACCGTAAACCTAACCCTAACCCTAACCCTAACCCTAACCCAAACCCTAACCCTAACCCTAATCCAAACCGTAACCCTAACCCAAACCTTAACCCTAACCAAACCAAAACCTAACCCTTACACTAACCCTAACCCCAAGCATAATCCTAAACCAAACCGAAACTATAACCGTAATTCTCAACCTAACCCTAAGCCAAAACATAACACTAACCCTAACCCAAACCATAACTCTATCCCAAAACCTAACCTTAAACCTAAACCAAACCCTAAACATAACCCTATCACTAACCCTGACACTAAACCTAACCCTGACCCTAAGCCTAACCCTAACCCTAACCCTAACCCAAACCCAAACCCTAAACCTAACACAAAACCTAACCCTAAAACAAACCCTAACCCTATCCCTAACCCTAACCCTAAACCTAAAAGTAACCATAACCCAAACGCAAACCCTAACCCTAACCCTAACCCTAACCCTAACCCAAACACAAACCCTAACCGTAACCCCAACCCTAACCCTAACGCTAACACAAACCTTAACCCTAAACCTAACCCAAACCCAAATCATAACCGTAAGCCTCACCCAACCCTAACCCTAATCCTAACCCTAACACAAACTCTAACCCTAACCCAAACCCTAACCCAAACCCTAACCCTAACCTAAAACTAAACTTAACCCAAACCCAAACCGTAACCATAACCCTAACCCTAAACAAAACCCTAACCATGACCCTAAACCTAACTCTAACCCAAACCAAACCCTAACATTAACCCTAACCCTAACCCTAACCTTAACACTAATCCAAATTTAAATCCTAATCCTAACCCTAACCCAAACCCTAACCATAACCAGAACCCAAACCAGAACTCTATCCCTAAACATAAGCCTAACCCTAAGCCTAACCCTCACCCAAACGCACAACCTAACCTTAACCCTAACACTAACCGTAACCCTTACCCAAACCCTAACCCTAAACTTAAACTAAACTTAACCCAAACCCAAACCCTAACACTAACACTAACCCTAACCCTAAGCCAAACCCTAAAACTTATCCTAACCCTAACCCTAACCCTAACCCAAACTGTCACCCTAAGGCTCACCCCAGACCTAAAGCTAACCCAAAACCTAAACCTAACCCAAACCCTAACCCAAACCCTAAACCTAACCCTAGCCCAAACCCTAAACCTAAACCTAACCCTAGCACAAACCCTAAACCAAACCCTAACCCTAACCCTAACCCAAACGCAAACCCTAACCCTAACGCTAACCCTAACCCAAACCATATTCCTAACCCTAAACCTAACCAAAACACAAACCCTAACCCTAATCCTAACCCGAACCAAAACTTAACCCTAACCCAATCCCAAACCCTAACCCTAACCCTAACACTAACCGTAACCCACACCCTAAACCTAACCCAAACATTAACCCTGACCCTAACCCTAACCTAAACCCTAAATCTAAACTTAACCCTAACCCAAACCTAACCCTAACCCTAATC
>JAJHUQ010000038.1:6377500-6387500 GCA_035773235.1 Eospalax fontanierii | reverse complement strand
AACCCTAACCCAAACGCAAACCCTAACCCTAACCCTAACCCTAAACCTAACCCAAACCCTAACCCTAAACATAACCCAAACCCAAACCATAACCGTAACCCTCACCAAACCATAACCCTAATCCTAACCCTAACCCTAACCCAAAACCCAACCGTAACCCTAACCCTAACCTTAACGCTAACACAAACCCTAACCCTAACCCTCACCCTAACCCTAACCCTAACCCTAACCCTAACCCAAACCCTAACTCTAACCCTAACCCTAACCCAAACCCAAACCCTAACCCTAACCCTAACCCTAACACAAACCCTAACCCTAACCCTAACCCAAACCCTAACCCTAACGCTAACCCTAACCCAAACCATATTCCTAACCCTAAACCTAACCCAAACACTAACCAAAACCCTAACCCTAACCCGAACCAAAACTTAACCCTAACCCAATCCCAAACCCTAACCCTAACCCTAACACTAACCGTAACCCACACCCTAAACCTAACCCAAACATTAACCCAAACATTAACCCTGACCCTAACCCTAACCTAAACCCTAAATCTAAACTTAACCCTAACCCAAACCTAACCCTAACCCTAATCCTAATCCAAACCCTAACCCTAACCCTAATCCTCACTCTAACCCTAACCCAAAACAAATCCTAACCCTATCCCAAAACCTAACCCTAACTCAAACCCAAACACTGACCCTAACCTTACCCCAAACCATAACTATATCCATAAACCTGACCCTAATCCTATCCCAAACCCAAACACTAACCTTAACACTAACCCTAACCCTAAGCCAAACCCTAAAACTTACCCTAACCCTAACCCTAACCATAACCCAAACCCTCACCCAAAGGCTCACCCCAAACCTAAACCTAACCCAAACCCTAAACCTAACCCAAAACCTAACCCTAACCCTAAACCTAAACCTAAACCTAACCCTAACCCAAATCCAAAACGAAAACCTAACCCTAACCCTAATCCTAACCCTAAACCAAACCCAAACCCTAACCCTAACCCTAAAACAAACCCTAACCCTAACCCTAACCCTAACCCAAACATTAACCCAAACCCTAACCCTAACCCAAACCCTAACTCTAAACCTAAGCCTAACTCAAACCGTAACCCTAACACTAATCCTAACCCTAAACCCTAAAACAAACCATAACCCTAACCCTAACTCTAACCCAAACCCTAAACCTAACCCTAACCCTAACACTAACACTAATTCTAACCCAAACCCTAACCGTATCCCTAACCCTTACACTAACTGAAACATTAACCCTAAACCTAACCCAAACCCAAACCCTAACCCTAAACCTAACCCTAACCAAAACCATAACCCTAAACCTAACCCTAACACAAACTCTAACCCTAACTCTACCCCAAACCCAAACCCTAACCCTAACATTAAACCTAACCCTAAACCTAACCCAAACTCTAACCGTAACCCTAACCCTAACCCTAACCCTAACCCAAACCCAAATCCTAACCCTAACCCTAAGCCTAACGCTAACCATAACCCTAAATATAAACCTAACCCTAACCCTAACCCTAACCCAAACCCTAACTCTAACCCTAACCCTAACCCAAACCCAAACCCTAACCCTAACCCTAACAATAACGCAAACCCTAACCCTAACCCTAAACATAACCCAAACCCAATCCCTAACCCTAAACCTAACCCTTACCCAAAACCTAACCATAACCAGAACCCAAACCATAACTCTATCCCTAAACCTAACCCTAACCCTAAACCTAAACCTAAACCTAACCCTAACCCAAATCCAAAACGAAAACCTAACCCTAACCCTAATCCTAACCCTAACCCAAACCCAAACCCTAACCCTAACCCTAAAACAAACCCTAACCCTAACCCTAACCCTAACCCAAACATTAACCCAAACCCTAACCCTAACCCAAACCCTAACTCTAAACCTAAGCCTAACTCAAACCGTAACCCTAACACTAATCCTAACCCTAACCCTAAAACAAACCATAACCCTAACCCTAACTCTAACCCAAACCCTAAACCTAACCCTAACCCTAACACTAACACTAATTCTAACCCAAACCCTAACCGTATCCCTAACCCTTACACTAACTGAAACATTAACCCTAAACCTAACCCAAACCCAAACCCTAACCCTAAACCTAACCCTAAGCAAAACCATAACCCTAAACCTAACCCTAACACAAACTCTAACCCTAACTCTACCCCAAAACCAAACCCTAACCCTAACATTAAACCTAACCCTAAACCTAACCCAAACTCTTACCGTAACCCTAACCCTAACCCTAACCCAAACCCAAATCCTAACCCTAACCCTAAGCCTAACCCTAACCGTAACCCTAAATATAACCCTAACCCTAACCCTAACCCTAACCCTAACCCAATCCAAACCCTAACACTAAACTTAACCCTAACCCTAACCCTAAGCCTAAACCAAACACTAACTCTAACCCTAACGCAAACCCTAACCCAAACACAAACCCTAACCCTAACCCTAACCCTAACCCTAACAATAAACCTAACCCTAACCCAAAGCCAAACACTGATCCTAACCCTAACCCTCACCCTAACCCAAACCCTAACCCTAACACTAATTCTAACCCAAACCCTAACCCTAACCCTAATCCTAAACCTAACCCTAACCCAAACCCTAACCCTAACCCTAATCCTAAACCTAACCCTAACCCAAACCATAACCCTAAACCTAACCGTAACCCTAACCCTAACCCTAACCCAAACACTAACCATAACCATAACCCTAAACCTAACCCTAACCCTAATTCTAACCCTAACCCTAACCATAAACATTACCCATACCCTAATCCCAGGGTAGCCTTGAACTGATAATCCTCCTGCTTCACCCCCAAGAGTTGAGTTGTACTTTTTTAAGAGCAAAGATTAGATTCTGCAACAATGAAAAGGAAAATATTTTCCCTCATAGAGAACGATGCCCAAAGTAGTTTTCTGATTCAAATGTAGGTTATAGTCCTGAAGAATCCAATATGAATAATATGGTAATTTCTAAAAAGAATGAATTTGGTTATTTAGGTAACCACGTACAATCCTGGCAAGAGTTGCAGGACTGGGAAGCAACCTTGGCATGACTTGACCAGTGGAGGAGCACCTGCTCTGAAGCTGTGATAGACAGGCAGAGCTTTGCAAGTGAATGCTGAGTGCTATTGGTCAGTCTCCTTTCATTGGTGTCTGATGTGGCCAGGAGTGCTGAGGTCACAGAATCTTGGACTAAGATTCTGGAACTCCAAGAGAGAGTGACCTGGCAAAGCATTGTTTAGGGTGTTGCTAGGTGGCAAACCCTCTCAGATGAACTGCTGCAAAACACAGAGGTTTCTTGGTGGTAGGCTCTAGTGTTTGGGTGACCAGTTTGGAGCGATTTAGTTGACTTTAGGTCAAAGTTCTAGTGTTTGACAAAAAGAAGCAGCCAGGAGACGATGGGAGGAGGAGGGGAGACGGTGGTGTGGCCTGCTAGCCCTGCACAGGGCCTCCACATACAGGACCTCTACTAAAACGCCTAACTCTACTAACCCTAACCCTAACCCTAAACCTAACCCTAACCCTAACCCTAACACTAACCTAACACTAACCCTATACCTAACCCTAACCCTAACCCAAACATTTACCCTAGACCTAAACCTAACCCAAACCCTTTACCTAACCCTAACCCTAACCCTAACCCTAACCCTAACCCTAACCCTAACCCAAACATTAACCCAAACCCTAACCCTAACCCAAACCCTAACTCTGAACCTAAGCCTAACTCAAAATCTAATCCTAACACTAACCCTAACCCTAACGATAACCCTCACCCTAACCCAAACGCAAACCCTAACCCTTACCTAACCCTAATCCAAACCCTAACCCTAACCCTAACCCTAACCATAATCCTAACCCTAACGTTAAACCAAACACTAACCCTAATGCTAACCCTAACCCTAACCGTAACCCAAACCCTTACCCTAACACTAACCCTAAACCTAACCCTAACCCAAACCCAAAACATAACCCTAACCCTAACCATAACCTTAACACAAACCCTAACCCTGACACTAATCTTAGCCCTAATCATAGCCCAAACCCTTACCCTAACCCTAACCCAAACCCTAACCCTAATCCTAACCCTAACTCTAACCCTAAACCTAAGCCTAACCCAAATCCTAAGCCTAGTCCTAACCCTAACTGTAACCCTAACGCAAACCCTAAAACTAACCCTAAGCGTAAACCTAACCCTAACTCAAACTCTACCCCTAATCCGAACCCTTACACTAACCCTAACACAAAACAAACCCTTACCCTAACCCTAACCCTAACCCCAAACCAAACCCTAACCCTAACCTTAACCCTAACCGTAACACTAACACTAACCCAAACCCCAAACCTATACCAAACCTAACCGAAACCCTAATCCTAACCCTAACCCTAACCCTAACCCAAACCCAAACCCAAACCCTAACACTAACCCTAACCCAAACCGTAAATCTAATCATAACCTTAACCCTAACCCAAACCCTAACCCTAACCCTAACCCTAACCCAAACCCTAACCTAAACCATAACTCTATCCTTAACTTCACCCTTACCATAAACCTAACTGTAACCCAAGCATCACACCCTAAACCTAACCCTAAACCTAACCCAAAACGTAACCGAAACCCTAACACTAAACCTAACTCTATCCCTAACGCTAATCCAAACCCTAACCCAAACCCTAACCCTAACCCTAACCCTAACCCTAAACCTAAAAGTAACCCTAACCCAAACGCAAACCCTAACCCTAACCATAAACCTAAACCTAACTCAAACCCTAACCGTAACCCTAACCCTAATCCTAACGCTAACACAAATCTTAACCCTAAACCTAACCCAAACCCAAACCATTAGCGTAACCCTCACGCAAACCATAAGCCTAATCATAACCCTAACCCTAACCCTAACCCTAACCCTAACGCTAACACAAACCCTAACCCTAACCCTAACCCTAACCCAAACCCTAACTCTAACCCTAACCCTAACCCAAACCCAAACCCTAACCCTAACCCTAACCCTAACCCAAACCCTAACCCTAACCCTAACCCTAATCCAAACCCTAAACCTAACCCTAATCCTAACCCTAACCGTAACCCTTATCCTAGCCCTAAACCTAAACGTAACCCTAACCCAAGCGCAAAGCCTAGCGCTAAGCCTAACCCTAACACTTACCCAAACCCAAACCCTAACCGTAACCCTAACCCTAACCCTAACGCTAACACAAACCCTAACCCTAACCCTAACCCTAACCCTAACCCAAACCCTAACTCTAACCCTAACACTAACCCAAACCCAAACCCTAACCCTAACCCTAACAATAACGCAAACCCTAACCCTAACCCTAAACATAACCCAAACCCAAACCCTAACCCTAAACCTAACCCTTACCCAAACCCTAACCATAACCAGAACCCAAACCATAACTCTATCCCTAAACCTAACCCTAACCCTAAACCTTACCCTAATCCAAACGAACACACTAACCCTAACCCTAACCCTAACCCTAAACCTAAACCTAAACCAAACCCAAGCCCTAACACTAAACTTAGCATAAACTTGACCCTAACCCAAACGCGAAACCTAACCCTAACCCTAACCCTAACCCTAATCCTAACACTAACCCTTACCCAAACACTAACCTTATCGCAAACCCTCACCCTAAATCTAACCCTAACCCTAACCCTAACCCTAACCCTAACCCTAAACCTAAAGGTAACCCTAACCCAAACGCAAACCCTAACCCTAACCCTAACCCTAACCCTAACCGAAACCCTAACCGTAACCCTAACCGTAACCCTAACCCTAAACCTAACGCTAACACAAACCCTAACGCTAACCCTAACCCTAACCCTAACCCTAACCCTAACCCTAACCCTAACCCAAACTCAAACCCTAAACCTAATGCTAACCCTAACCCAAACCCTATCCCTAACCCTAACCCTTATCCAAAACATAAATCTTACCCTAAACCTAACCCGAACCAAAACCTAAACCTAAACCAAACCCTGACCCTAACACTAACCCTAACCCAAACCGTAAACCTAACCCTAACCCTAACCCAAACATTAACCCTAAACCTAACGCAAACCCTAACGCTAACCATAAACCTAACCCTAACCCAAACCCTAACCCGAACCCTAACCCTAACCTTAACCCAAACCCTAACCCTAATCCTAACCCTAACCCAAACCCAAACCCTAACCCTAACCCTAACTCAAACCCTAACCATAACCCTAACACTAACCCTAACCATAAACCTAACCCAAACCCTATCCCAAACCAAACCCTAACTCAAACCCTAAACCTAACCCTAACCCTAACATTAACCCTAACCGAAACCAAACCCTAACCTTAACCTAAACCAAACCCAAACCCATACACTAATCCTCACCCTAACCCTAACCCAAACCCAAACCCAAACACTAAATCTAACCCTAACCCTAACCCTAACCCTAACCCAAAGCCTAAACCGAAAGCTAACCTTAACCCAAATCCTCACACTAATCCTAAACCTAACACACACCCTACCCCTAACCTTAACCCTAACGCAAATCCAAAGCCTAACCCTAACCCTAACACTAAACCAAACCCAAACCCTAACCGTAAACATAACCCTAACCCTAACCCTAACCCTAACCCAAACCCTAACCCTAACCCTAATCCAAACCGTAACCCTAACCCAAACCTTAACCCTAACCAAACCAAAACCTATCCCTTACACTAACCCTAACCCCAAGCATAATCCTAAACCAAACCGAAACTATAACCGTAATTCTCAACCTAACCCTAAGCCAAAACATAACACTAACCCTAACCCAAACCATAACTCTATCCCAAAACCTAACCTTAAACCTAAACCAAACCCTAAACTTAACCCTATCACTAACCCTGACACTAAACCTCACCCTGACCCTAAGCCTAACCCTAACCCTAACCCTAAACCAAACCCAAACCCTAAACCTAACACAAAACCTAACCCTAAAACAAACCCTAACCCTATCCCTAACCCTAACCCTAAACCTAAAAGTAACCATAACCCAAACGCAAACCCTAACCCTAACCCTAACCCTAACCCTAACCCAAACACAAACCCTAACCGTAACCCCAACCCTAACCCTAACGCTAACACAAACCTTAACCCTAAACCTAACCCAAACCCAAATCATAACCGTAAGCCTCACCCAACCATAACCCTAATCCTAACACTAACCCTAAACCAAACCCTAACCGTAAACGTAACCCTAACCCTAACGCTAACACAAACCCTAACCCTAACCCTAACCCAAACCCTAAATCTAACCCTAACCGAAACCGTAAACCTAACCCTAACCCTAACCCAAACATTAACCCTAAACCTAACGCAAACCCTAACGCTAACCATAAACCTAACCCTAACCCAAACCCTAACCCTAACCCTAACCCTAACCTTAACCCAAACCCTAACCCTAATCCTAACCCTAACCCAAACCCAAACCCTAACCCTAACCCTAACTCAAACCCTAACCCTAACCCTAACACTAACCCTAACCATAAACCTAACCCTAACCCTAACCCAAACCAAACCCTAACTCAAAACCTAAACCTAACCCTAACCCTAACATTAACCCTAACCGAAACCAAACCCTAACCTAAACCCTAAACCAAACCCAAACCCTTACACTAATCCTCACCCTAACCCTAACCCAAACCCAAACCCAAACACTAAATCTAACCCTAACCCTAACACTAACCCTAACCCAAAGCCTAAACCGAAACCTAACCCTAACCCAAATCCTCACACTAATCCTAAACCTAACACACACCCTAACCTTAACCTTAACCATAATGCAAATCCAAAGCCTAACCCTAACTCTAACACTAACCCAAACCCAAACCCTAACCGTAAACCTAACCCTAACCCTAACCCTAACCCTAACCCAAACCCTAACCGTAACCCTAACCCTAACCCTAACGCTAACACAAATCCTAACCCTAACCCTAACCCTAACCCAAACCCTAACTCTAACCCTAACCCTAACCCAAACCCAAACCCTAACCCTAACCCTAACAATAACGCAAACCCTAACCCTAACCCTAAACATAACCCAAACCCAATCCCTAACCCTAAACCTAACCCTTACCCAAACCCTAACCATAACCAGAACCCAAACCATAACTCTATCCCTAAACCTAACCCTAACCCTAAACCTAAACCTAAACCTAACCCTAACCCAAATCCAAAACGAAAACCTAACCCTAACCCTAATCCTAACCCTAACCCAAACCCAAACCCTAACCCTAACCCTAAAACAAACCCTAACCCTAACCCTAACCCTAACCCAAACATTAACCCAAACCCTAACCCTAACCCAAACCCTAACTCTAAACCTAAGCCTAACTCAAACCGTAACCCTAACACTAATCCTAACCCTAACCCTAAAACAAACCATAACCCTAACCCTAACTCTAACCCAAACCCTAAACCTAACCCTAACCCTAACACTAACACTAATTCTAACCCAAACCCTAACCGTATCCCTAACCCTTACACTAACTGAAACATTAACCCTAAACCTAACCCAAACCCAAACCCTAACCCTAAACCTAACCCTAAGCAAAACCATAACCCTAAACCTAACCCTAACACAAACTCTAACCCTAACTCTACCCCAAAACCAAACCCTAACCCTAACATTAAACCTAACCCTAAACCTAACCCAAACTCTTACCGTAACCCTAACCCTAACCCTAACCCAAACCCAAATCCTAACCCTAACCGTAACCCTAAATATAACCCTAACCCTAACCCTAACCCTAACCCTAACCCAATCCAAACCCTAACACTAAACTTAACCCTAACCCTAACCCTAAGCCTAAACCAAACACTAACTCTAACCCTAACGCAAACCCTAACCCAAACACAAACCCTAACCCTAACCCTAACCCTAACCCTAACAATAAACCTAACCCTAACCCAAAGCCAAACACTGATCCTAACCCTAACCCTCACCCTAACCCAAACCCTAACCCTAACACTAATTCTAACCCAAACCCTAACCCTAACCCTTATCCTAAACCTAACCCTAACCCAAGCCCTAGCCCTAACCCTAGTCCTAAACCTAACCCTAAACCAAACCATAACCCTAAACCTAACCGTAACCCTAACCCTAACCCTAACCCAAACACTAACCATAACCATAACCCTAAACCTAACCCTAACCCTAATTCTAACCCTAACCCTAACCATAAACATTACCCATACCCTAATCCCAGGGTAGCCTTGAACTGATAATCCTCCTGCTTCACCCCCAAGAGTTGAGTTGTACTTTTTTAAGAGCAAAGATTAGATTCTGCAACAATGAAAAGGAAAATATTTTCCCTCATAGAGAACGATGCCCAAAGTAGTTTTCTGATTCAAATGTAGCTTATAGTCCTGAAGAATCCAATATGAATAATATGGTAATTTCTAAAAAGAATGAATTTGGTTATTTAGGTAACCACGTACAATCCTGGCAAGAGTTGCAGGACTGGGAAGCAACCTTGGCATGACTTGACCAGTGGAGGAGCACCTGCTCTGAAGCTGTGATAGACAGGCAGAGCTTTGCAAGTGAATGCTGAGTGCTATTGGTCAGTCTCCTTTCATTGGTGTCTGATGTGGCCAGGAGTGCTGAGGTCACAGAATCTTGGACTAAGATTCTGGAACTCCAAGAGAGAGTGACCTGGCAAAGCATTGTTTAGGGTGTTGCTAGGTGGCAAACCCTCTCAGATGAACTGCTGCAAAACACAGAGGTTTCTTGGTGGTAGGCTCTAGTATTTGGGTGACCAGTTTGGAGCGATTTAGTTGACTTTAGGTCAAAGTTCTAGTGTTTGACAAAAAGAAGCAGCCAGGAGACGATGGGAGGAGGAGGGGAGACGGTGGTGTGGCCTGCTAGCCCTGCACAGGGCCTCCACATACAGGACCTCTAC
>JAJHUQ010000038.1:6360000-6367500 GCA_035773235.1 Eospalax fontanierii | reverse complement strand
CCAAACCCTAACTCTAACCCTAACCCTAACCCAAACCCAAACCCTAACCCTAACCCTAACCCTAACACAAACCCTAACCCTAACCCTAACCCAAACCCTAACCCTAACGCTAACCCTAACCCAAACCATATTCCTAACCCTAAACCTAACCCAAACACTAACCAAAACCCTAACCCTAACCCGAACCAAAACTTAACCCTAACCCAATCCCAAACCCTAACCCTAACCCTAACACTAACCGTAACCCACACCCTAAACCTAACCCAAACATTAACCCAAACATTAACCCTGACCCTAACCCTAACCTAAACCCTAAATCTAAACTTAACCCTAACCCAAACCTAACCCTAACCCTAATCCTAATCCAAACCCTAACCCTAACCCTAATCCTCACTCTAACCCTAACCCAAAACAAATCCTAACCCTATCCCAAAACCTAACCCTAACTCAAACCCAAACACTGACCCTAACCTTACCCCAAACCATAACTATATCCATAAACCTGACCCTAATCCTATCCCAAACCCAAACACTAACCTTAACACTAACCCTATCCCTAAGCCAAACACTAAAACTTACCCTAAACCTAACCCTAACCATAACCCAAACCCTCACCCAAAGGCTCATCCCAAACCTAAACCTAACCCAAACCCTAAACCTAACCCAAAACCTAACCCTAACCCTAAACCTAAACCTAAACCTAACCCTAACCCAAATCCCAAACCAAAACCTAACCCTACCCCTTATCCTAACCCAAAACCAAACCCAACCCCTAACCCTACCCCTAAAACAAACCCTAACCCTAACCCTAACCCTAACCCAAACATTAACCCAAACCCTAACCCTAACCCAAACCCTAACTCTAAACCTAAGCCTAACTCAAACCGTAACCCTAACACTAATCCTAACCCTAAACCCTAAAACAAACCATAACCCTAACCCTAACTCTAACCCAAACCCTAAACCTAACCCTAACCCTAACACTAACACTAATTCTAACCCAAACCCTAACCGTATCCCTAACCCTTACACTAACTGAAACATTAACCCTAAACCTAACCCAAACCCAAACCCTAACCCTAAACCTAACCCTAACCAAAACCATAACCCTAAACCTAACCCTAACACAAACTCTAACCCTAACTCTACCCCAAACCCAAACCCTAACCCTAACATTAAACCTAACCCTAAACCTAACCCAAACTCTAACCGTAACCCTAACCCTAACCCTAACCCTAACCCAAACCCAAATCCTAACCCTAACCCTAAGCCTAACGCTAACCATAACCCTAAATATAAACCTAACCCTAACCCTAACCCTAACACAAACCCTAACTCTAACCCTAACCCTAACCCAAACCCAAACCCTAACCCTAACCCTAACAATAACGCAAACCCTAACCCTAACCCTAAACATAACCCAAACCCAATCCCTAACCCTAAACCTAACCCTTACCCAAACCCTAACCATAACCAGAACCCAAACCATAACTCTATCCCTAAACCTAACCCTAACCCTAAACCTAAACCTAAACCTAACCCTAACCCAAATCCAAAACGAAAACCTAACCCTAACCCTAATCCTAACCCTAACCCAAACCCAAACCCTAACCCTAACCCTAAAACAAACCCTAACCCTAACCCTAACCCTAACCCAAACATTAACCCAAACCCTAACCCTAACCCAAACCCTAACTCTAAACCTAAGCCTAACTCAATCCGTATCCCTAACACTAATCCTAACCCTAACCCTAAAACAAACCATAACCCTAACCCTAACTCTAACCCAAACCCTAAACCTAACCCTAACCCTAACACTAACACTAATTCTAACCCAAACCCTAACCGTATCCTTAACCCTTACACTAACTGAAACATTAACCCTAAACCTAACCCAAACCCAAACCCTAACCCTAAACCTAACCCTAAGCAAAACCATAACCCTAAACCTAACCCTAACACAAACTCTAACCCTAACTCTACCCCAAAACCAAACCCTAACCCTAACATTAAACCTAACCCTAAACCTAACCCAAACTCTTACCGTAACCCTAACCCTAACCCTAACCCAAACCCAAATCCTAACCCTAACCCTAAGCCTAACCCTAACCGTAACCCTAAATATAACCCTAACCCTAACCCTAACCCTAACCCTAACCCAATCCAAACCCTAACACTAAACTTAACCCTAACCCTAACCCTAAGCCTAAACCAAACACTAACTCTAACCCTAACGCAAACCCTAACCCAAACACAAACCCTAACCCTAACCCTAACCCTAACCCTAACAATAAACCTAACCCTAACCCAAAGCCAAACACTGATCCTAACCCTAACCCTCACCCTAACCCAAACCCTAACCCTAACACTAATTCTAACCCAAACCCTAACCCTAACCCTAATCCTAAACCTAACCCTAACCCAAACCCTAACCCTAACCCTAATCCTAAACCTAACCCTAACCCAAACCATAACCCTAAACCTAACCGTAACCCTAACCCTAACCCTAACCCAAACACTAACCATAACCATAACCCTAAACCTAACCCTAACCCTAATTCTAACCCTAACCCTAACCATAAACATTACCCATACCCTAATCCCAGGGTAGCCTTGAACTGATAATCCTCCTGCTTCACCCCCAAGAGTTGAGTTGTACTTTTTTAAGAGCAAAGATTAGATTCTGCAACAATGAAAAGGAAAATATTTTCCCTCATAGAGAACGATGCCCAAAGTAGTTTTCTGATTCAAATGTAGGTTATAGTCCTGAAGAATCCAATATGAATAATATGGTAATTTCTAAAAAGAATGAATTTGGTTATTTAGGTAACCACGTACAATCCTGGCAAGAGTTGCAGGACTGGGAAGCAACCTTGGCATGACTTGACCAGTGGAGGAGCACCTGCTCTGAAGCTGTGATAGACAGGCAGAGCTTTGCAAGTGAATGCTGAGTGCTATTGGTCAGTCTCCTTTCATTGGTGTCTGATGTGGCCAGGAGTGCTGAGGTCACAGAATCTTGGACTAAGATTCTGGAACTCCAAGAGAGAGTGACCTGGCAAAGCATTGTTTAGGGTGTTGCTAGGTGGCAAACCCTCTCAGATGAACTGCTGCAAAACACAGAGGTTTCTTGGTGGTAGGCTCTAGTGTTTGGGTGACCAGTTTGGAGCGATTTAGTTGACTTTAGGTCAAAGTTCTAGTGTTTGACAAAAAGAAGCAGCCAGGAGACGATGGGAGGAGGAGGGGAGACGGTGGTGTGGCCTGCTAGCCCTGCACAGGGCCTCCACATACAGGACCTCTACTAAAACGCCTAACTCTACTAACCCTAACCCTAACCCTAAACCTAACCCTAACCCTAACCCTAACACTAACCTAACACTAACCCTATACCTAACCCTAACCCTAACCCAAACATTAACCCTAAACCTAAACCTAACCCAAACCCTTAACCTAACCCTAACCCTAACCCTAACCCTAACCCTAACCCTAACCCTAACCCAAACATTAACCCAAACCCTAACCCTAACCCAAACCCTAACTCTGAACCTAAGCCTAACTCAAAATCTAATCCTAACACTAACCCTAACCCTAACGATAACCCTCACCCTAACCCAAACGCAAACCCTAACCCTTACCTAACCCTAATCCAAACCCTAACCCTAACCCTAACCCTAACCATAATCCTAACCCTAACGTTAAACCAAACACTAACCCTAATGCTAACCCTAACCCTAACCGTAACCCAACCCCTTACCCTAACACTAACCCTAAACCTAACCCTAACCCAAACCCAAAACATAACCCTAACCCTAACCATAACCTTAACACAAACCCTAACCCTGACACTAATCTTAGCCCTAACCATAACCCAAGCCCCTACCCTAACCCTAACCCAAACCCTAACCCTAATCCTAACCCTAACTCTAACCCTAAACCTAAGCCTACCCCAAATCCTAAGCCTAGTCCTAACCCTAACTGTAACCCTAACGCAAACCCTAAAACTAACCCTAAGTGTAAACCTAACCCTAACTCAAACTCTACCCCTAATCCGAACCCTTACACTAACCCTAACACAAAACAAACCCTTACCCTAACCCTAACCCTAACCCCAAACCAAACCCTAACCCTAACCTTAACCCTAACCGTAACACTAACACTAACCCAAACCCTAAACCTATACCAAACCTAACCGAAACCCTAATCCTAGCCCTTGCCCTAGCCCTAGCCCAAACCCAAACCCAAACCCTAACACTATCCCTAAGCCAAACCGTAAATCTAATCATAACCTTAACCCTAACCCAAACCCTAACCCTAACCCTAACCCTAACCCAAACCCTAACCTAAACCATAACTCTATCCTTAACTTCACCCTTACCATAAACCTAACTGTAACCCAAGCATCACACCCTAAACCTAACCCTAAACCTAACCCAAAACGTAACCGAAACCCTAACACTAAACCTAACTCTATCCCTAACGCTAATCCAAACCCTAACCCAAACCCTAACCCTAACCCTAACCCTAACCCTAAACCTAAAAGTAACCCTAACCCAAACGCAAACCCTAACCCTAACCATAAACCTAAACCTAACCCAAACCCTAACCGTAACCCTAACCCTAACCCTAACGCTAACACAAATCTTAACCCTAAACCTAACCCAAACCCAAACCATTACCGTAACCCTCACCCAAACCATAAGCCTAATCATAACCCTAACCCTAACCCTAACCCTAACCCTAACGCTAACACAAACCCTAACCCTAACCCTAACCCTAACCCAAACCCTAACTCTAACCCTAACCCTAACCCAAACCCAAACCCTAACCCTAACCCTAACCCTAACCCAAACCCTAACCCTAACCCTAACCCTAATGCAAACCCTAAACCTAACCCTAATCCTAACCCTAACCGTAACCCTTATCCTAACCCTAAACCTAAACGTAACCCTAACCCAAACGCAAACCCTAACCCTAAACCTAACCCTAACCCTTACCCAAACCCAAACCCTAACCGTAACCCTAACCCTAACCCTAACGCTAACACAAACCCTAACCCTAACCCTAACCCTAACCCTAACCCAAACCCTAACTCTAACCCTAACACTAACCCAAACCCAAACCCTAACCCTAACCCTAACAATAACGCAAACCCTAACCCTAACCCTAAACATAACCCAAACCCAAACCCTAACCCTAAACCTAACCCTTACCCAAACCCTAACCATAACCAGAACCCAAACCATAACTCTATCCCTAAACCTAACCCTAACCCTAAACCTTACCCTAATCCAAACGAACACCCTAACCCTAACCCTAACCCTAACCCTAACCCTAAACCTAAACCAAACCCAAGCCCTAACACTAAACTTAGCACAAACTTGACCCTAACCCACACGCGAAACCTAACCCTAACCCTAACCCTAACCCTAATCCTAACACTAACCCTTACCCAAACACTAACCTTATCGCAAACCCTCACCCTAAATCTAACCCTAACCCTAACCCTAACCCTAACCCTAACCCTAAACCTAAAGGTAACCCTAACCCAAACGCAAACCCTAACCCTAACCCTAACCCTAACCCTAACCGAAACCCTAACCGTAACCCTAACCGTAACCCTAACCCTAAACCTAACGCTAACACAAACCCTAACGCTAACCCTAACCCTAACCCTAACCCTAACCCTAACCCTAACCCTAACCCAAACTCAAACCCTAAACCTAATGCTAACCCTAACCCAAACCCTATCCCTAACCCTAACCCTTATCCAAAACATAAATCTTACCCTAAACCTAACCCGAACCAAAACCTAAACCTAAACCAAACCCTGACCCTAACACTAACCCTAACCCAAACCGTAAACCTAACCCTAACCCTAACCCAAACATTAACCCTAAACCTAACGCAAACCCTAACGCTAACCATAAACCTAACACTAACCCAAACCCTAACCCGAACCCTAACCCTAACCTTAACCCAAACCCTAACCCTAATCCTAACCCTAACCCAAACCCAAACCCTAACCCTAACCCTAACTCAAACCCTAACCATAACCCTAACACTAACCCTAACCATAAACCTAACCCAAACCCTAACCCAAACCAAACCCTAACTCAAACCCTAAACCTAACCCTAACCCTAACATTAACCCTAACCGAAACCAAACCCTAACCTTAACCTAAACCAAACCCAAACCCATACACTAATCCTCACCCTAACCCTAACCCAAACCCAAACCCAAACACTAAATCTAACCCTAACCCTAACCCTAACCCTAACCCAAAGCCTAAACCGAAAGCTAACCTTAACCCAAATCCTCACACTAATCCTAAACCTAACACACACCCTAACCCTAACCTTAACCCTAACGCAAATCCAAAGCCTAACCCTAACCCTAACACTAAACCAAACCCAAACCCTAACCGTAAACATAACCCTAACCCTAACCCTAACCCTAACCCAAACCCTAACCCTAACCCTAATCCAAACCGTAACCCTAACCCAAACCTTAACCCTAACCAAACCAAAACCTATCCCTTACACTAACCCTAACCCCAAGCATAATCCTAAACCAAACCGAAACTATAACCGTAATTCTCAACCTAACCCTAAGCCAAAACATAACACTAACCCTAACCCAAACCATAACTCTATCCCAAAACCTAACCTTAAACCTAAACCAAACCCTAAACTTAACCCTATCACTAACCCTGACACTAAACCTCACCCTGACCCTAAGCCTAACCCTAACCCTAACCCTAAACCAAACCCAAACCCTAAACCTAACACAAAACCTAACCCTAAAACAAACCCTAACCCTATCCCTAACCCTAACCCTAAACCTAAAAGTAACCATAACCCAAACGCAAACCCTAACCCTAACCCTAACCCTAACCCTAACCCAAACACAAACGCTAACCGTAACCCCAACCCTAACCCTAACGCTAACACAAACCTTAACCCTAAACCTAACCCAAACCCAAATCATAACCGTAAGCCTCACCCAACCATAACCCTAATCCTAACACTAACCCTAAACCAAACCCTAACCGTAAACGTAACCCTAACCCTAACGCTAACACAAACCCTAACCCTAACCCTAACCCAAACCCTAAATCTAACCCTACCCGAAACCGTAAACCTAACCCTAACCCTAACCCAAACATTAACCCTAAACCTAACGCAAACCCTAACGCTAACCATAAACCTAACCCTAACCCAAACCCTAACCCTAACCCTAACCCTAACCTTAACCCAAACCCTAACCCTAATCCTAACCCTAACCCAAACCCAAACCCTAACCCTAACCCTAACTCAAACCCTAACCCTAACCCTAACACTAACCCTAACCATAAACCTAACCCTAACCCTAACCCAAACCAAACCCTAACACAAAACCTAAACCTAACCCTAACCCTAACATTAACCCTAACCGAAACCAAACCCTAACCTAAACCCTAAACCAAACCCAAACCCTTACACTAATCCTCACCCTAACCCTAA
>JAJHUQ010000038.1:6237500-6240000 GCA_035773235.1 Eospalax fontanierii | reverse complement strand
AACCCTAACACTCACCCTAAACCAAACGGAAACCCTAACCCTAACCCTAACCCTAACCCAAACCCAAACCCTAGCCCTAACCAAAACCCTAACCTATCCTCTACCCGTACCCTAACCCTAACACTAAACCTAATACTAAACAAACCCCTAACCCTATACCTAACCCTTACCCTAACCCAAACATTAACCCTAAAACTAACCCTAACTCAAACCTTAACCCTAAACTTAACCCTAACCCAAACCCTAACCCTAACCCTAACCCTAACCCAAACCCTAACCCTAACCCTAACCCAAACATTAACCCTAAACCTAACCCTAACCCATACGCTAACCCTAAACCTAACCCTAGCCCAAAATCTAACCATAAACCTAACCCTAACAAAAACCCTAACCCTAACCCAAACCCAAACCCAAACCCTAAACCTAAACCTAACCCTAACCCAAACTCTAACCGTAACTCTAAACATAACCCTTACCCTAACCCTAAGCCAAACATTAAACCTAAACCTAACCCTAACCCAAACCCTAACACTAACACTAACACAAACCCTAACCCTAACCCTAACCCTAAGCCTAAGCCTAAATCTACCCCAACACAAACCGTAACCCTAACCTTACCCCTAACCCTAACCCTAACCCAAACTCAAACCCTAAACCTAATGCTAACCCTAACCCAAACCCTATCCCTAATCCTAACCCTTATCCAAACCCTAAATCTAACCCTAACCCTAACCCGAACCAAAACCTAAACCTAACCCAAACCCTGACCCTAACACTAACCCTAACCCAAACCCTAAACCTAACCCTAACCCTAACCCAAACCCAAGCCCTTACACTAATCCTCACCCTAACCCTAACCCAAACCCAAACCCAAAAACTAAATCTAACCCTAACCCTAGCCCTAACCCAAACCCAAATCCTCACACTAATCCTAAACCTAACACACACCCTAACCCTAACCTTAACCCTAACCCAAATCCAAACCCTAACCCTAACCCTAACACTAACCCAAACCCAAACCCTAACCGTAAACCTAACCCTAACCATAACCCTAACCCTAACTCTAACCCTAACCGAAACCCTAACCCTAACCCTAACCCTAATCCAAACCCTAACCCTAACCAAACCTTAACCCTAACCAAACCAAAACCTAACCCTTACACTAACCCTAACCCCAAGCCTAATCCTAAACCAAACCCAAACAATAACCCTAATTCTCAACCTAACCCTAAGCGAAAACCTAACACTAACCCTAACCCAAAACATAACTCTATCCCAAAACCTAACCTTAAACCTAAACCAAACCCAAAACTTAACCCTAACACTAACCCTAACACTAAACCTAACCCTGATCCTAATCCTAACCCTAACCCTAACCCAAACCCAAACCCTAACCCTAACACAAAACCTAAGCCTAAAACAAACCCTAACCCTATCCCTAACCCTAACCCTAAACCTAAAAGTAACCCTAACCCAAACGCAAACACTAACCCTAACCCTAACCCTAAACCTAACCCAAACCCTAACCGTAACCCTAACACTAACCCTAACGCTAACACATACACTAACCCTAAACCTAACCCAAACCCAAACCATAACCGTAACCCTCACCAAAACCATAACCCTAATCCTAACCCTAACCCTAACCCAAACCCTAACCGTAACCCTAACCCTAAACCTAACGCTAACCCTAACCCTAACCCAAAACCAAACCCTAACCCTAACCCTAACCCTAACCCAAACCCTAACCCTAACCCTAACCCAAACCCAAACCCTAAACCTAAACCCTAAACCTAACCCTAACCCTAAGCCTAACCCTAACTCTAAACATAAACGTGACCCTAACCCAAACGCAAACCCTAACCCTAACCCTAACCCTAACCCTAACCGTAACCCTAACCCTAAACTGAACGCTAACACAAACCCTAACCCTAACCCTAACCCTAACCCTAACGCTAACACAAACCTTAACCCTAACCCTAACCCTAACCCAAATCCTAACTCTAACTCGAACCCTACCCCAAAACAAAACCCTAACCCTAACCCTAACAATAACGCTAACCCTAACCCTAAACCTAACCCTAACCCAAACCCAAACCCTAACCCTAACCCTAACCTTAACCCAAACACAAACCCAAACCCTAACCCTAACCCTAAACATAACCCAAACCCAAACCCTAACCCTAAACCTAACCCTTACCCAAACCCTAACCATAACCAGAACACAAACCATAGCTCTATCCCTAAACCTAACCCTAACCCTAAAGCTTACCCTAATCCAAACGCACACCCTAACCATAACACTAAACCTAAACCTAAACCTCAACCTAACCCAAGCCCTAACACTAACCTTAGCCTAACCCTAACCCTAACCCTAACACTAAACCTAACCCAAACCCAAACCCTAATCCTAACACTAAACCTAACCCTAACCCTAACACACACCCTAAACCAAACGGAAACCCTAACCCTAACACAAACCCTAACCCTAACCCTAACC
>JAJHUQ010000038.1:6227500-6232500 GCA_035773235.1 Eospalax fontanierii | reverse complement strand
CCCTAACCCTAAACCTAACCCAAACCCAAACCATAACCGTAATCCTCACCCAAACCATAACCATAATCCTAACCCTAACCCTAACCCAAACCCTAACCGTAACCCTAACCCTAACCCTAACGCTAACACAAACCCTAACCCTAACCCTAACCCTAACCCAAACCCTAACTCTAACACTAACCCTAACCCAAACCCAAACCCTAAACCTAAGCTTAACCCTAACCCAAACCCTAACCCTAACCCTAACCCAAACCCAAACCCTAAACCTAACCCTAACCCTAAGCCTAACCCTAACCCTAAACCTAAACGTAACCCTAACCCAAACGCAAAAACTAACCCTTACCCTAACCCTAACCCTAACCCAAATCCTAATCGTAACTCTAACCCTACCGCTACCACAAAGCCTAACCCTAGCCCTAACCCTAACCCTAACCCTAACCCAAACCCTAACTCGAACCCTAGCGCTAACCCAAACCAAAATCCTAACCCTAACCCTAACCCTAACAATAACGCAAACCCTAACCCTAACCATAATCCTAACCCAAACACAAACCCAAACCCTAACCCTAACCCAAACATAACCCAAACCCAAACCCTAACACTAAACCTAACCCTTACCCAAAACCTAACCATATCCAGAACCCAAACCATAGCTCTATCCCTAAACCTAACCCTAACCCTAAACCTTACCCTAATCCAAATGCACACCCCAAACCTAACACTAACCCTAACCCTAAACCTAAACCTAACCGAAGCCCTAACACTAACCTTAGCCTAAACTTAACCCTAACCCAAACGCTAAACCTAACCCTAACCCTAACCCTAACCCTAATCCTAACACTAAACCTAACCCAAACCCAAACCCTAATCCTAACACTAACCCTAACCCTAACCCTAACACTCACCCTAAACCAAACGGAAACCCTAACCCTAACCCTAACCCTTACCCAAACCCAAAACCTAACCCTAACCAAAACCCTAACCTATCCTCTACCCGTACCCTAACCCTAACACTAAACCTAATACTAAACAAACCCCTAACCCTATACCTAACCCTTACCCTAACCCAAACATTAACCCTAATACTAACCCTAACTCAAACCTTAACCCTAAACTTAACCCTAACCCAAACCCTAACCCTAACCCTAACCCTAACCCAAACCCTAACCCTAACCCTAACCCAAACATTAACCCTAAACCTAACCCTAACCCATACGCTAACCCTAAACCTAACCCTAGCCCAAAATCTAACCATAAACCTAACCTTAACAAAAACCCTAACCCTAACCCAAACCCAAACCCAAACCCTAAACCTAAACCTAACCCTAACCCAAACTCTAACCGTAACTCTAAACATAACCCTTACCCTAACCCTAACCCAAACATTAAACCTAAACCTAACCCTAACCCAAACCCTAACACTAACACTAACACAAACCCTAACCCTAACCCTAAGCCTAAGCCTAAATCTACCCCTAACACAAACCGTAACCCTAACCTTACCCCTAACCCTAACCCTAACCCAAACTCAAACCCTAAACCTAATGCTAACCCTAACCCAAACCCTATCCCTAATCCTAACCCTTATCCAAACCCTAAATCTAACCCTAACCCTAACCCGAACCAAAACCTAAACCTAACCCAAACCCTGACCCTAACACTAACCCTAACCCAAACCCTAAACCTAACCCTAACCCTAACCCAAACCCAAGCCCTTACCCTAATCCTCACCCTAACCCTAACCCAAACCCAAACCCAAAAGCTAAATCTAACCCTAACCCTAACCCTAACCCAAACCCAAATCCTCACACTAATCCTAAACCTAACACACACCCTAACCCTAACCTTAACCCTAACCCAAATCCAAACCCTAACCCTAACCCTAACACTAACCCAAACCCAAACCCTAACCGTAAACCTAACCCTAACCATAACCCTAACCCTAACTCTAACCCTAACCGAAACCCTAACCCTAACCCTAACCCTAATCCAAACCCTAACCCTAACCAAACCTTAACCCTAACCAAACCAAAACCTAACCCTTACACTAACCCTAACCCCAAGCCTAATCCTAAACCAAACCCAAACAATAACCCTAATTCTCAACCTAACCCTAAGCGAAAACCTAACACTAACCCTAACCCAAACCATAACTCTATCCCAAAACCTAACCTTAAACCTAAACCAAACCCAAAACTTAACCCTAACACTAACCCTAACACTAAACCTAACCCTGACACTAACCCTAACCCTAACCCTAACCCAAACCCAAACCCTAACCCTAACACAAAACCTAAGCCTAAAACAAACCCTAACCCTATCCCTAACCCTAAACCTAAACCTAAAAGTAACCCTAACCCAAACGCAAATACTAACCCTAACCCTAACCTTAAACCTAACCCAAACCCAAAACATAACCGTCACTCTCACCCAAACCATAACCCTAATCCTAACCCTAACCCTAACCCAAACCCTAACCGTAACCCTAACCCTAACCCTAACGCTAACAAGAACCCTAACCCTAACCCTAACCCTAACCCAAACCCTAACTCTAACCCTAACCCTAACCCAAACCCAAACCCAAACCCTAACCCTAACCCTAAACCTAACCCAAACCCTAACCCTAACCCTAACCCTAACCCAAACCCTAACCCTAACCCAAACCCTAACCGTAACCCTAACCCTAACCCTAACGCTAACAAGAACCCTAACACTAACCCTAACCCTAACCCTAACCCAAACCCTAACTCTAACCCTAACCCTAACCCAAACCCAAACCCTAACCCTAACCCTAACCCTAACCCAAACCCTAACCCTAACCCTAACCCAAACCCAAACCCTAAACCTAACCCTAATCCTAAGCCTAACCCTAACCCTAAACCTAAACGTAACCCTAACACAAACGCAAACCCTAAACCTAACCCTAACCCAAATCCTAACCGTAACCCTAACCCTAACGCTAACACAAACCCTAACCCTAACCCTAACCCTAACCCAAACCCTAACTCTAACCCTAACCCAAACCCAAACCAAAACCCTAACCCTAACCCTAACAATAACGCAAACCCTAACCCTAACACTAACCCTAAACCAAACCCAAACCCTAACCCTAACCCTAACCGTAAATCTAACCCAAACACAAACCCAAACCCTAACCCTAACCCTAAACATAACCCAAACCCAAACCCTAACCCTAAACCTAACCCTTACCCAAACCCTAACCATAAGCAGAACCCAAACCATAGCTCTATCCCTAAACCTAACCCTAACCCTAAACCTTACCCTAATCCAAACGCACACCCTAACCCTAACACTAAACCTAACCCTGAACCTAAACCTAACCGAAGCCCTAACACTAACCTTAGCCTAAACTTAACCCTAACCCAAAGGCTAAACCTAACCCTAACCCTAACCCTAACCCTAATCCTAACACTAACCCTTACCCAAACACTAACCTTATCGCAAACCCTCACCCTAAACCTAACCTAAACCATAACCCTAACCCTAATCCTAACACTAACCCTAACCCTAACCCTAACACTCAATCTAAACCAAAAGGAAACCCTAACCCTAACCCTAACCCTAACCCTAACCCTAACCCAAACCCAAACCCTAACCCTAACCAAAACCCTAACCCATCCTCTACCCGTACCCTAACCCTAACACAAAACCTAATACTAAACAAACCCCTAACCCTATACCTAACCCCCTTACCCTAACCCAAACATTAACCCTAAAACTAACCCTAACCCAAACACTAACCCTAAACCTAACCCTAACCCAAACCCTAACCCTAACCCTAAACCTAACCCAAACCCTAACCCTAAACCTAACCCAAACATTAACCCTAAACCTAACACTAACCCGAACGCTAACCCTAAACCTAACCCTAGCCCAAAACCTAACCCTAAACCTAACCCTAACACAAACCCTAACCCGAACCCAAACCCAAACCCAAACCCTAAACCTAAACCTAACCCTAACCCAAACTCTAACCGTAACTCTAACCCTAACCCTAACCCTAACCCTAACCCTAACCCTAACCCAAACCCTAACCCTAACCTAACCCAAATATTAACCCTAAACCTAACCCTAACCCAAACGCTAACCCTAAACCTAACCCCAGCCCAAAACATAAACCTAAACCTAACCCTAACACAAACCCTAACCCTAACCCAAACCCAAACCCAAACCCTAAACCTAAACCTAACCCTAACCCAAACTCTAACCGTAACTCTAACCCTAACCCTAACCGTAACCCTAACCCTAACCCAAAACCTAACCCTAACCCTCACCCTAACCCAAACCCTGACCCCAACCCTAACCCAAACATTAACCCTAAACCTAACCCTAACACAAACGCTAACCCTAAACCTAACCCTAGCCCAAAACCTAACCCTAAACCTAACCCTAACACAAACCCTAACCCTAAACCTAACCCTAAGCCAAACCCTAACCGTAACCGTAACCCTAACCCTAACGCTAACAAAAACCCTAACCCTAACCCTAACCCTAACCCTAACCCAAACCCTAACACTAACCCTAACCCTAACCCAAACCCAAACCCTAACCCTAAAACTAACAATAACGCAAACCCTAACCCTAACCCTAACCCTAAACCAAACCCAACCCCTAACCCTAACACAAAACCCAAGCCTAAAACAAACCCTAACCCTAACACTAACACTTACCCTAACCCTAACCCAAACATTAAATCTAAACCTAACCCTAACACAAAACCTAACACTAACCCTAACACAAACCTTAACCCTAACCCTAACCCTAAGCCTAAGCCTAAATCTACCCCTAACACAAACCCTAACCCTAACACTAACCCTAACCCTAACCCTAACCCAAACTCAAACCCTAAACCTAATGCTAACCCTAACCCAAACCCTATCCCTAACCCTAACCCTTATCCAAACGCCAAATCTAACCCTAACCCTAACCCGAACCAAAACCTAAACCTAACCCAAACCCTGACCCTAACACTAACCCTA
>JAJHUQ010000038.1:6220000-6222500 GCA_035773235.1 Eospalax fontanierii | reverse complement strand
TAACCCTAACCCTAACCCTAACCCTAACCCTAACCCAAACCCTAACCCTAACCCTAACCCTAACCCAAACCCTAACCCTAACCCTAACCCTAACCCAAACATTAACCCTAAAACTAACCCTAAACCAAACGCTAACCCTAAACCTAACCCTAGCCCAAAACCTAACCCTAAACCTAACCCTAACACAAACCCTAACCCTAAACCTAACCCTAACCCAAACCGTAACCGTAACCGTAACCCTAACCCTAACGCTAACAAAAACCCTAACCCTAACCCTAACCCTAACCCTAACCCTAACCCAAACCCTAACACTAACCCTAACCCTAACCCAAACCCAAACCCTAACCCTAAAACTAACAATAACGCAAACCCTAACCCTAACCCTAACCCTAAACCAAACCCAAACCCTAACCCTAACACAAAACCTAAGCCTAACCCTAACCCTAACCCTAACCCAAACCCTAACCCTAAACCTAACCCAAACATTAACCCTAAACCTAACCCTAACCCAAACGCTAACCCTAAACCTAACCCTAGCCCAAAACCTAACCCTAAACCTAACCCTAACAAAAACCCTAACACTAACCCAAACCCAAACCCAAACCCTAAACCTAAACCTAACCCTAACCCAAACTCTAACCGTAACTCTAAACCTAACCCTAACCCTAAACCTAACCCAAACATTAAACCTAAACCTAACCCTAACCCAAACCCTAACACTAACCCTAACACAATCCCTAATCCTAACCCTAACCCTAAGCCTAAGCCTAAATCTACCCCTAACACAAACCCTAACCCTAACCCTAACCCTAACCCTAACCCTAACCCTAACCCAAACTCAAACCCTAAACCTAATGCTAACCCTAACCCAAACCCTATCCCTAACCCTAACCCTTATCCAAACCCTAAATCTAACCCTAACCCTAACCCGAACCAAAATCTAAACCTAACCCAAACCCTGACCCTAACACTAACCCTAACCCAAACCCTAAACCTAAACCTAACCCTAACCCAAACCCAAACCCTTACACTAATCCTCACCCTAACCCTAACACAAATCCAAAACCAAACACTAAATCTAACCCTAACCCTAACCCTAACCCTAACCCAAAGCCTAAACCGAAACCTAACCCTAACCCAAATCCTCACACTAATCGTAAACCTAACACACACCCTAACCCTAACCTTAACCCTAACCCAAATCCAAACCCTAACCCTAACCCTAACACTAACCCAAACCCAAACCATAACCCTAACCCTAACCCAAAGCCTAAGCCTAAGCCTAACCCTAACCCTAATCCAAACCCTAACCCTAACCCAAACCTTAACCCTAACCAAACCAAAACCTAACCCTTACACTAACCCTAACCCCAAGCCTAATCCTAAAGCAAACCCAAACAATAACCCTAATTCTCAACCTAACCCTAAGTGAAAACCTAACACTAACCCTAACCAAACCATAACTCTATCCCAAAACCTAACCTTAAACCTAAACCAAACCCAAAACTTAACAATAACACTAACCCTAACACTAGATCTAACCCTGACCCTAACCCTAAACCTAACCCTAACCCAAACACAAACCCTAAACCTAACACAAAACCTAACCCTAAAACAAACCCTAACCCTATCCCTAACCCTAACCCTAAACCTAAAAGTAACCCTAACACAAACGCAAACGCTAACCCTAAACCTATCCCTAAACCTAACCCAAACCCTAACCATAACCATAACCCTAACCCTAACGCTAACACAAACCCTATCCCTAAACCTAACCCAAACCCAAACCAAAACCGTAATCCTCCCCCAAACCATAACCCTAATCCTAACCCTAACCCTAACCCAAACCCTAACCGTAACCCTAACCCTAACCCTAACGCTAACACAAACCCTAAACCTAACCCTAAACCTAACCCTAACCCAAACCCTAACTCTAACCCTAACCCTAACCCAAACCCAAACCCTAACCCTAAGCCTAACCCTAACCCAAACCCTAACCCTAACCCTAACCCAAACCCAAACCCTAAACCTAACCCTAACCCTAAGCCTAACCCTAACCCTAAAACTAAACGTAACCCTAACCCAAATGCAAAAACTAACCCTTTCCCTAACCCTAACCCTAACCCAAATCCTAATCGTAACCCTAACCCTAACGCTAACACAAACCCTAACCCTAACCCTAACCCTAACCCTAACCCAAACCCTAACTCTAACCCTAACCCTAACCCAAACCAAAACCATAACCCTAAACCTAAGAATAACGCAAACCCTAACCCTAACCCTAACCCTAACCCAAACACAAACCCAAACCCTAACCCTAACCCAAACATAACCCAAACCCAAACCCTAACACTAAACTTAACCCTTACCCAAACCCTAACCATATCCAGAACCCAAACCATAGCTCTATCCCTAAACCTAACCCTAACCCTAAACCTTACCCTAATCCAAACGCACACCCTAACCCTAACACTAACCCTAACCCTAAACCTAAACCTAA
>JAJHUQ010000038.1:6212500-6215000 GCA_035773235.1 Eospalax fontanierii | reverse complement strand
ACTCTATCCAAAAACCTAACCTTAAACCTAAACCAAACTCAAAACTTAACAATAACACTAACCCTAACACTAAATCTAACCCTGACCATGACCCTAACCCTAACCCTAACCCAAACACAAACCCTAAACCTAACACAAAACCTAACCCTAAAACAAACCCTAACCCTATCCCTAACCCTAACTCTAAACCTAAAAGTAACCCTAACACAAACGCAAACCCTAACCCTAAACCTAACCCAAACCCAAACCATAACTGTAATCCTCACCCAAACCATAACCCTAATCCTAACCCTAACCCTAACCCAAACCCTAACCGTAACCCTAACCCTAACCATAACGCTAACACAAACCCTAACCCTAACCCTAACCTAACCCTAACCCAAACCCTAACTCTAACCCTAACCCTAACCCAAACCCAAACCCTAACGCTAAGCCTAACCCTAACCCAAACCCTAACCCTAACCCTAACCCAAACCCAAACCCTAAACCTAACCCTAACCCAAACCCTAACCGTAACCCTAACCCTAACCATAACGCTAACACAAACCCTAACCCTAACCCTAACCTAACCCTAACCCAAACCCTAACTCTAACCCTAACCCTAACCCAAACCCTAACCCTAACCTAACCCAAATATTAACCCTAAAACTAACCCTAACCCAAACGCTAACCCTCAACCTAACCCCAGCCCAAAACATAAACCTAAACCTAACCCTAACCCAAACCCTAACCCTAACCCAAACCCAAACCCAAACCCTAAACCTAAACCTAACCCTAACCCAAACTCTAACCGTAACTCTAACCCTAACCCTAACCGTAACCCTAACCCTAACCCAAAACCTAACTCTAACCCTAACCCTAACCCAAACCCTGACCCCAACCCTAACCCAAACATTAACCCTAAACCTAACCCTAACACAAACGCTAACCCTAAACCTAACCCTAGCCCAAAACCTAACCCTAAACCTAACCCTAACACAAACCCTAACCCTAAACCTAACCCTAACCCAAACCCTAACCGTAACCGTAACCCTAACCCTAACGCTAACAAAAACCCTAACCCTAACCCTAACCCAAACCCTAACACTAACCCTAACCCTAACCCAAACCCAAACCCTAACCCTAAAACTAACAATAACGCAAACCCTAACCCTAACCCTAACCCGAAACCAAACCCAACCCCTAACCCGAACCAAAACCTAAACCTAACCCAAACCCTGACCCTAACACTAACCCTAACCCAAACCCTAAACCTAAGCCTAACCCTAACCCAAACCCAAACCCTTACACTAATCCTCACCCTAACCCTTACCCAAACCCAAACCCAAACACTAACCCTAACCCTAACCCTAACCCAAAGCCTAACCCGAAATCTAACCCTAACCCAAATACTCACACTAATTCTAAACCTAACACACACCCTAACCCTAACCTTAACCCTAACCCAAATCCAAACCCTAACCCTAACCCTAACACTAACCCAAACCCAAACCCTAACCGTAAACCTAACCCTAACCCTAACCCTAACCCTAACCCAAAGCCTAAGCCTAAGCATAACGCTAACCCTAATCCAAACCCTAACCCTAACCCAAACGTTAACCATAACCAAACAAAAACCTAACCCTTACACTAACCCTAACCCCAAGCCTAATCGTAAAGCAAACCCAAACAATAACCGTAATTCTCAACCTAACCCTAAGTGAAAACCTAACACTAACCTAACCAAACCATAACTCTATCCCAAAACCAAACCTTAAACCTAAACCAAACCCAAAACTTAACAATAACACTAACCCTAACACTAGATCTAACCCTGACCCTAACCCTAACCCTAACCCTAACCCAAACACAAACCCTAAACATAACACAAAACCTAACCCTAAAACAAACCCTAACCCTATCCCTAACCCTAACCCTAAACCTAAAAGTAACCCTAACACAAACGCAAACGCTAACCCTAAACCTAACCATAAACCTAACCCAAACCCTAACCATAACCATAACCCTAACCCTAACGCTAACACAAACCCTAACCCTAAACCTAACCCAAACCCAAACCATAACCGTAATCCTCCCCCAAACCATAACCCTAATCCTAACCCTAACCCTAACCCAAAACCTAACCGTAACCCTAACCCTAACCCTAACGCTAACACAAACCCTAAACCTAACCCTAAACCTAACCCTAACCCAAACCCTAACTCTAACCCTAACCCTAACCCAAACCCAAACCCTAACCCTAAGCCTAACCCTAACTCTAAGCCTAACCCTAACCCTAAAACTAAACGTAACCCTAACCCAAATGCAAAAACTAACCCTTTCCCTAACCCTAACCCTAACCCAAATCCTAATCGTAACCCTAACCCTAACGCTAACACAAACCCTAACCCTAACCCTAACCCTAACCCAAACCCTAACTCTAACCCTAACCCTAACCCAAACCAAAACCATAACCCTAACCCTAACAATAACGCAAACCCTAACCCTAACCCTAACCCTA
>JAJHUQ010000038.1:6200000-6205000 GCA_035773235.1 Eospalax fontanierii | reverse complement strand
AAACCCAAACCCTAACCCTAACCAAAACCCTAACCCATCCTCTACCCGTACCCTAACCCTAACACTAAACCTAATACTAAACATACCCCTAACCCTATACCTAACCCTTACCCTAACCCAAACATTAACCCTAAAACTAACCCTGACCCAAACCCTAACCCTAAACCTAACCCTAACCCAAACCCTAACCCTAGCCCTAAACCTAACCCAAACCCTAACCCTAACCCTAACCCAAACATTAACCCTAAACCTAACACTAACCCAAACGCTAACCCTAAACCTAACCCTAGCCCAAAACCTAACCCTAAACCTAACCCTAACACAAACCCTAACCCTAACCCAAACCCAAACCCAAACCCTAAACCTAAACCTAACCCTAACCCAAACTCTAACCGTAACTCTAACCCTAACCCTAACCCTAACCCTAACCCTAACCCAAACCCTAACCCTAACCCTAACCCAAATATTAACCCTAAACCTAACCCTAACCCAAACGCTAACCCTAAGCCTAACCCTAGCCCAAAACATAAACATAAACCTAACCCTAACACAAACCCTAACCCTAACACAAACCCAAACCCAAACCCTAAACCTAAACCTAACCCTAACCCAAACTCTAACCGTAACTCTAACCCTAACCCTAACCCTAACCCTAACCCTAACCCTAACCCTAACCCAAACCCTAACCCTAACCCTAACCCTAACCCAAACCCTAACCCTAACCCTAACCCTAACCCAAACATTAACCCTAAAACTAACCCTAAACCAAACGCTAACCCTAAATCTAACCCTAGCCCAAAACCTAACCCTAAACCTAACCCTAACACAAACCCTAACCCTAAACCTAACCCTAACCCAAACCGTAACCGTAACCGTAACCCTAACCCTAACGCTAACAAAAACCCTAACCCTAACCCTAACCCTAACCCTAACCCTAACCCAAACCCTAACACTAACCCTAACCCTAACCCAAACCCAAACCCTAACCCTAAAACTAACAATAATGCAAACCCTAACCCTAACCCTAACCCTAAACCAAACCCAAACCCTAACCCTAACACAAAACCTAAGCCTAACCCTAACCCTAACCCTAACCCAAACCCTAACCCTAAACCTAACCCAAACATTAACCCTAAACCTAACCCTAACCCAAACGCTAACCCTAAACCTAACCCTAGCCCAAAACCTAACCCTAAACCTAACCCTAACAAAAACCCTAACACTAACCCAAACCCAAACCCAAACCCTAAACCTAAACCTAACCCTAACCCAAACTCTAACCGTAACTCTAAACCTAACCCTAACCCTAAACCTAACCCAAACATTAAACCTAAACCTAACCCTAACCCAAACCCTAACACTAACCCTAACACAATCCCTAATCCTAACCCTAACCCTAAGCCTAAGCCTAAATCTACCCCTAACACAAACCCTAACCCTAACCCTAACCCTAACCCTAACCCTAACCCCAACCCAAACTCAAACCCTAAACCTAATGCTAACCCTAACCCAAACCCTATCCCTAACCCTAACCCTTATCCAAACCCTAAATCTAACCCTAACCCTAACCCGAACCAAAATCTAAACCTAACCCAAACCCTGACCCTAACACTAACCCTAACCCAAACCCTAAACCTAACCCTAACCCTAACCCAAACCCAAACCCTTACACTAATCCTCACCCTAACCCTAACACAAATCCAAAACCAAACACTAAATCTAACCCTAACCCTAACCCTAACCCTAACCCAAAGCCTAAACCGAAACCTAACCCTAACCCAAATCCTCACACTAATCGTAAACCTAACACACACCCTAACCCTAACCTTAACCCTAACCCAAATCCAAACCCTAACCCTAACCCTAACACTAACCCAAACCCAAACCATAACCCTAACCCTAACCCAAAGCCTAAGCCTAAGCCTAACCCTAACCCTAATCCAAACCCTAACCCTAACCCAAACCTTAACCCTAACCAAACCAAAACCTAACCCTTACACTAACCCTAACCCCAAGCCTAATCCTAAAGCAAACCCAAACAATAACCCTAATTCTCAACCTAACCCTAAGTGAAAACCTAACACTAACCCTAACCAAACCATAACTCTATCCCAAAACCTAACCTTAAACCTAAACCAAACCCAAAACTTAACAATAACACTAACCCTAACACTAGATCTAACCCTGACCCTAACCCTAACCCTAACCCTAACCCAAACACAAACCCTAAACATAACACAAAACCTAACCCTGAAACAATCCCTAACCCTATCCCTAACCCTAACTCTAAACCTAAAAGTAACCCTAACACAAACGCAAACGCTAACCCTAAACCTAACCCTAAACCTAACCCAAAGCCTAACCATAACCATAACCCTAACCCTAACGCTAACACAAACCCTAACCCTAAACCTAACCCAAACCCAAACCATAACCGTAATCCTCCCCCAAACCATAACCCTAATCCTAACCCTAACCCTAACCCAAAACCTAACCGTAACCCTAACCCTAACCCTAACGCTAACACAAACCCTAAACCTAACCCTAAACCTAACCCTAACCCAAACCCTAACTCTAACCCTAACCCTAACCCAAACCCAAACCCTAACCCTAAGCCTAACCCTAACCCTAAGCCTAACCCTAACCCTAACCCTAAAACTAAACGTAACCCTAACCCAAATGCAAAAACTAACCCTTTCCCTAACCCTAACCCTAACCCAAATCCTAATCGTAACCCTAACCCTAACGCTAACACAAACCCTAACCCTAACCCTAACCCTAACCCAAACCCTAACTCTAACCCTAACCCTAACCCAAACCAAAAGCATAACCCTAACCCTAACAATAACGCAAACCCTAACCCTAACCCTAACCCTAACCCAAACACAAACCCAAACCCTAACCCTAACCCAAACATAACCCAAACCCAAACCCTAACACTAAACTTAACCCTTACCCAAACCCTAACCATATCCAGAACCCAAACCATAGCTCTATCCCTAAATCTAACCCTAACCCTAAACCTTACCCTAATCCAAACGCACACCCTAACCCTAACACTAACCCTAACCGTAAACCTAAACCTAACCCAAGCCCTAACACTAACATTAGCCTAAACTTAACCCTAACCCAAACGCTAAACCTAACCCTAACCCTAACCCTAACCCTAATCCTAACACTAACCCTTAACCAAACACTAACCTTATCGCAAACCCTCACCAAAAACCGAACCTAAACCCTAACCCTAACCCTAACCCTAAAACTAAACCTAACCCAAACCCAAACCCTAATCGTAACACTAACCCTAACCCTAACCCTAACACTCACCCTAAACCAAACGGAAACCCTAACCCTAACTCTAACCCTAACCCTAACCCTAACCCAAACCCAAACCCTAACCCTAACCAAAACCCTAACCCATCCTCTACCCGTACCCTAACCCTAACACTAAAACTAATACTAAACAAACCCCTAACCCTATACCTAACCCTTACCCTAACCCAAACATTAACCCTAAAACTAACCCTAACCCAAACCCTAACCCTAAACCTAACCCTAACCCAAACCCTAACCCTAACCCTAACCCTAACCCAAACCCTAACCCTAACCCTAACCCAAACATTAACCCTAAACCTAACCCTAGCCCAAAACCTAACCCTAAACCTAACCCTAACAAAAACCCTAATCCTAACTCTAACCCAAACTCAAACCCTAAACCTAATGCTAACCCTAACCCAAACCCTATCCCTAACCCTCACCCTCATCCAAACCCTAAAAATAACCCTAACCCTAACCCGAACCAAAACCTAAACCTAACCCAAACCCTGACCCTAACACTAACCCTAACCCAAACCCTAAACCTAACCCTAACCCTAACCCAAACCCAAACCCATACACTAATCCTCACCCTAACCCTAACCCAAATCCAAAACCAAACACTAAATCTAACCCTAACCCTAACCCTAACCCAAAGCTTAAACCGAAACCTAACCCTAAGCCAAATCCTCACACTAATCGTAAACCTAACACACACCCTAACCCTAACCTTAACCCTAACCCAAATCCAAACCCTAACCCTAACCATAACACTAACCCAAACCCAAACCCTAACCGTAAACCTAACCCTAACCCTAACCCTAAACCTTACCTTAATCCAAACGCACACCCTAACCCTAACCCTAACCCTAACCCTAACCCTAACCCAAACCCAAACCCTAACCCTAACCAAAACCCTAACCCATCCTCTACCCGTACCCTAACCCTAACACTAAACCTAATACTAAACATACCCCTAACCCTATACCTAACCCTTACCCTAACCCAAACATTAACCCTAAAACTAACCCTGACCCAAACCCTAACCCTAAACCTAACCCTATCCCAAACCCTAACCCTAACCCTAAACCTAACCCAAACCCTAAACCTAACGCTAACACAAACATTAACCCTAAACCTAACAATAACCCAAACGCTAACCCTAAACCTAACCCTAGCCCAAAACCTAACCCTAAACCTAACCCTAACACAAACCCTAACCCTAACCCAAACCCAAACCCAAACCCTAAACCTAAACCTAACCCTAACCCAAACTCTAACCGTAACTCTAACCCTAACCCTAACCCTAACCCTAACCCTAACCCAAACCGTAACCCTAACCCTAACCCAAATATTAACCCTAAACCTAACCCTAACCCAAACGCTAACCCTAAGCCTAACCCTAGCCCAAATCATAAACCTAAACCTAACCCTAACACAAACCCTAACCCTAACCCAAACCCAAACCCAAACCCTAAACCTAACCCTAACCCAAACTCTAACCGTAACTCTAACCCTAACCCTAACCCTAACCCTAACCCTAACCCTAACCGAAACCAAAACATAACCTTAACCCTAACCCAAACCCAAACGCTTACACTAATCCTCACCCTAACCCTAACCCAAACCCAAACCCAAACACTAAATCTAACCCTAACCCTAACCCTAACCCTAACCCTAACCCT
>JAJHUQ010000038.1:6180000-6182500 GCA_035773235.1 Eospalax fontanierii | reverse complement strand
GAAACCTAACCCTAACCCAAATCCTCACACTAATCCTAAACCTAACACACACCATAACCCTAACCTTAACCCTAACCCAAATCCAAAGCGTAACCCTAACACTAACACTAACCCTAACTCTAACCCTAAGCCAAACCCTAAACCTAACCCTAACCCTAATCCAAACCCTAACCCTAACCCAAATCTTAACCCTAACCATACCAAAACCTAACCCTTACACTAACCCTAACCCCAAGCCTAATCCTAAACCAAACCCAAACAATAACCCTAATTCTCAACCTAACCCTAAGCGAAAACCTAACACTAACCTTAACCCAAACCATAACTCTATCCCAAAACCTAACCTTAAACCTAAACCAAACCCAAAACTTAACCCTAACACTAACCCTAACACTAAACCTAAACCTGACCCTTACCCTAACCCTAAGCCTAACCCAAACACAAACCCTGAACCTAAACCTAACCCTAACCCAAACTCTAACCCTAACCCTAACCCTAACCCTAACCCTAACCCTAACCCAAACCCTTACCCTAACCCTAACCCAAACCCTAACCCAAACCCTAAACCTACCCCTAATCCTAACCCTAACCCTACCCCTAACCCTAACCTTAACCTAAACGTAACCCTAACCCAAATGCAAACCCTAACCCTAGCCCTAACCCTAACCCTAAACCAAACCGTAACCGTAACCCTAACCCTAACCCTAACGCTAACACAAATCCTAACCCTAACCCTAAACCTAACACAAACCATAACTCTAACCCTAACCCTAACCCAAACCCAAACCCTAACCCTAACCCTAACAATAACGCAAACCCTAACCCTAACCCTAACCCTAACCCAAACCCAAACCCTAACCCTAACCCTAACCCAAACCCAAACACAAACCCAAACCCTAACCCTAACCCTAAACATAACCCAAACCCAAACCCTAACCCTAAACCTAACACTTACCCAAACCCTAACCATAACCAGAACCCAAAACATAACTCTATCCCTAAACCTAACCCTAACCCTAAACTTTACCCTAATACAAACGCACACCCTAACCCTAACCCTAACCCTAAACCTAAACCTAACCCAAGCCCTAACACTAACCTTAGCCTAAACTTAACCCTAACGCAACCGCTAAACCTAACCCTAACCCTAACCCTAACCCTAATCCTAACACTAACCCTTACCCAAACACTAACTTTATCGCAAACCCTCACCCTTAACCTAACCTAAACCCTAACCCTAACCCTAACCCTAACCCTAACCCTAACCCAAACCCAAACCCTAACACTAACCATAAACCTAACCCATCCTCTACCCGTACCCTAACCCTAACAATAAACCTAATACTAAACAAACCGCTAACCCTATACCTAACCCTTACCCTAACCCAAACATTAACCCTAAAACTAACCCTAACCCAAAACCTAACCCAAACCCTTACCCTTACCCAAACATTAACCCTAAAACTAACCCTAACCCATACCTTAACCCTAAACCTAACCCTAACCCAAACCCAAACCCTAACCCTAAAAGTAACCCAAAGCCTAAACCTAACCCTAACCCAAACATTAACCCTAAACCTAACCCTATCCCAAACGCTCACACTAAATCTAACCCTAGCCCAAAACCTAACCCTAAACCTAACCCTGACACAAACCCTAACCCTAACCCAAACCCAAACCCTAACCGTAAACCTAACCCTAACCCTAACCCTAACCCTAACCCTAACCCTAACCCAAAACCTAACCCTAACCCTAACCCTAACCCTAATCCAAACCCTAACCCTAACCCAAACCTTAACCCTAACCAAACCAAAACCTAACCCTTACACTAACCCTAACCCTAAGCCTAATCCTAAAGCAAACCCAAACAATAACCCTAATTCTCAACCTAACCCTAAGTGAAAACCTAACACTCACCATAACCAAACCATAACTCTATCCAAAAACCTAACCTTAAAACTAAACCAAACCCAAAACTTAACAATAACACTAACCCTAACACTAAATCTAACCCTGACCATGACCCTAACCCTAACCCAAACACAAACCCTAAACCTAAAACAAAACCTAACCCTAAAACAAACCCTAACCCTATCCCTAACCCTAACCCTAAACCTAAAAGTAACCCTAACACAAACGCAAACCCTAACCCTAAACCTAACCCTAAACCTAACCCAAACCCTAACCATAACCCTAACCCTAACCCTAACGCTAACACAAACCCTAACCCTAAACCTAACCCAAACTCAAACCATAACCGTAATCCTCACCCAAACCATAACCCTAATCCTAACCCTAACCCTAACCCAAACCCTAACCGTAACCCTAACCCTAACCATAACGCTAACACAAACCCTAACCCTAACCCTAACCCTAACCCTAACCCTAACCCAAACCCTAACTCTAACCCTAAACCTAACCCAAACCCAAACCCTAACGGTAAGCCTAACCCTAACCCAAACCCTAACCCTAACCCTAACCCAAACCCAAACCCTAAACC
>JAJHUQ010000038.1:6157500-6160000 GCA_035773235.1 Eospalax fontanierii | reverse complement strand
CTAACCCAAACCCAAACACAAACCCAAACCCTAACCCTAACCCTAAACATAACCCAAACCCAAACCCTAACCCTAAACCTAACACTTACCCAAACCCTAACCATAACCAGAACCCAAACCATAACTCTATCCCTAAACCTAACCCTAACCCTAAACCTTACCCTATTACAAACGCACACCCTAACGCTAACCCTAACCCTAACCCTAAACCTAAACCTAACCCAAGCCCTAACACTAACCTTAGCCTAAACTTAACCCTAACGCAAACGCTAAACCTAACCCTAACCCTAACCCTAACCCTAATCCTAACACTAACCCTTACCCAAACACTAACTTTATCGCAAACCCTCACCCTTAACCTAACCTAAACGCTAACCCTAACCCTAACCCTAACCCTAACCCAAACCCAAACCCTAACACTAACCATAAACCTAACCCATCCTCTACCCGTACCCTAACCCTAACAATAAACCTAATACTAAACAAACCCCTAACCCTATACCTAACCCTTACCCTAACCCAAACATTAACCCTAAAACTAACCCTAACCCAAAACCTAAACCTAACCTTTACCCTAACCCAAACATTAACCCTAAAACTAACCCTAACCCAAACCTTAACCCTAAACCTAACCCTAACCCAAACCCTAACCCTAACCCTAAAAGTAACCCAAAGCCTAAACCTAACCCTAACCCAAACATTAACCCTAAACTTAACCCTAACCCAAACGCTCACACTAAATCTAACCCTAGCCCAAAACCTAACCCTAAAGCTAACCCTAACACAAACCCTAACCCTAAACCAAACCCAAACCCAAACCCTAAACCTAACCCTAACCCTAACCCAAACTCTAACCGTAACTCTAACACTAACCCTAACCCTAACCCTAAACCTAACACTAACCCAAACCCTAACATTAACCCTAACCCTAACCCTAACCCTAACCTTAACCCAAACATTAAAGCTAAACCTAACCCTAACCCAAACCCTAACACTAAACCTAACCCTAACCCAAATCCTAACACTAATCCTAAACCTAACACACACCCTAACGCTAACCTTAACCATAACCCAAATCCAAACCCTAACCCTAACCCTAACACTAACCCAAACCCAAACCCTAACCGTAAACCTAACCCTAACCCTAACCCTAACCCTAACCCAAACCCTAATCCAAACCCTAGCCGTAACACAAACGTTAACCCTAACCAAACCAAAACATAACCCTTACACTAACCCTAACCCCAAGCCTAATCCTAAACCAAACCCAAGCAATAACCCTAATTCTCAACCTAACCCTAAGCGAAAACCTAACACTAACCCTAAGCCAAACCATAACTCTATCCCAAAACCTAACCTTAAACCTAAACCAAACCCAAAACTTAACCCTAACACTAAAACTAACCCTGACCCTAATACTAACCCGAACCCTAACCCAAACCCAAACCCTACCCTAACACAAAACCTAACGCTAAAACAAACGCTAACCCTATCCCTAACCCTAACCCTAAACCTAAATGTAACCCTAACCCAAACGCAAACCCTAAACCTAACCCTAAACCTAAACCTAACCCAAACCCTAACCGTAACCCTAACCCTAACCCTAATGCTAACACAAACCCTAACCCTAAACCTAACCCAAACCCAAACCATAACCATAACCCTCACCCAAAACATTACCCTAACCCTAACCCTAACCCTAACCCAAACCCTAAACGTAACCCTAACCCTAACCCTAAGGCTAACACAAACCCCAACCCTAACCCTAACCCAAACCCTAACTCTAACCCTAACCCTAACCCAAACCCTAACCCTAACCCTAACCCTAACCCTAACCCAAACCCTAACCCTAACCCTAACCCTAACCCAAACCCAAACACAAACCCAAACCCTAACCCTAACCCTAAACATAACCCAAACCCAAACCCTAACCCTAAACCTAACACTTACCCAAACCCTAACCATAACCAGAACCCAAACCATAACTCTATCCCTAAACCTAACCCTAACCCTAAACCTTACCCTAATACAAACGCACACCCTAACACTAACCCTAACCCTAACACTAACCCTAACCCTAAACCTAAACCTAACCCAAGCCCTAACACTAACCTTAGCCTAAACTTAACCCTAACGCAAACGCTAAACCTAACCCTAACCCTAACCCTAACCCTAATCCTAACACTAACCATTAACCAAACACTAACCTTATCGCAAACCCTCACCCTAAACCTAACCTAAACCCTAACCCTAACCTAACCCTAACCCGAACCCAAACACAAACCCTAACACTAACCATAAACCTAACCCATCCTCTACCCGTACCCTAACCCTAACAATAAACCTAATACTAAACAAACCCCTAACCCTATACCTAACCCTTACCCTAACCCAAACATTAACCCTAAAACTAACCCTAACCCAAAACCTAACCCTAACCCTTACCCTAACCCAAACATTAACCCTAAAACTAACCCTAACCCTAACCCTAACCCTAACC
>JAJHUQ010000038.1:6140000-6147500 GCA_035773235.1 Eospalax fontanierii | reverse complement strand
CTAACCCTAAACCTAACCCAAGCCCTAACACTAACCTTAGCCTAAACTTAACCCTATCCCAAACGCTAAATCTAACCCTAACCCTAATCCTAACACTAACCCATACCCAAACACTAACCTTATCACAAACCCTCACCCTAAACCTAACCTAAAGCCTAACCCTAACCCTAACACTAAACCTAACCCAAACCCAAACCCTAATCCTAACACTAACCCTAAACCTAACCCTAACACTCACCTAAACCAAACGGAAACCCTAACCCTAATCCTAACCCTAACTGAAACCCTAACCCTAAACCTAACCCTAAGCCTAAGCCTAAACCTACCCCTAACACAAACCCTACCCCTTCCCTAACCCTAACCCTAACCCTAACCCTAACCCAAACTCAAACCCTAAACCAATGCTAACCCTAACCCAAACCCTATCCCTAAACCTAACCCTTATCCAAACCCTAAATCTAACCCTAACCCTAACCCTAACCAAAACCTAAACCTAACCCAAACCCTGACCCTAACACTAACCCTAACCCAAACCCTAAACCTAACCCTAATCCTAACCCAAACCCAAACCCTTACACTAATCCTCACCCTAACCCTAACCCAAACCCAAACCCAAACACTAAATCTAACCCTAAACCTAACCCTAACCCTAACCCAAAGCCTAAACCGAAACCTAACCCTAACCCAAATCCTCACACTAATCATAAACCGAACACACACCCTAACCCTAACCTTAACCCTAACCCAAATCCAAAGCGTAACCCTAACACTAACACTAACCCAAACCCAAACCCTAACCGCAAAAATAACCCTAACCCTAACCCTAACCCTAACTCTAACCCTAAGCCAAACCCTAAACCTAACCCTAACCCTAATCCAAACCCTAACCCTAACCCAAATCTTAACCCTAACCAAACCAAAACCTAACCCTTACACTAACCCTATCCCCAAGCCTAATCCTAAACCAAACCCAAACAATAACCCTAATTCTCAACCTAACCCTAAGCGAAAACCTAACACTAACCTTAACACAAACCATAACTCTATCCCAAAACCTAACCTTAAACCTAAACCAAACCCATCACTTAACCCTAACACTAACCCTTACACTAAACCTAAACCTGACCCTTACCCTAACCCTAACCCTAACCCAAACACAAAACCTAACCCTAACACAAAACCTAACCCTAAAACAAACCCTAACCCTAAACTAACCCAAACCCAAACCATAACCGTAACCCTCACCCAAACCATAACCCTAATCCTAACCCTAACCCTAACCCAAACCCTAACCGTAACCCTAACCCTAAACCTAACGCTAACACAAATCCTAACCCTAACCCTAACCCTAAACCTAACCCTAACCCAAAACCTAACTCTAACCCTAACCCTAACCCAAACCCTAACCCTAACCCTAACCCTAACCCAAACCCTAAACCTAACCCTAACCCTAACCCAAACCCTAAACCTAACCCTAATCCTAACCCTAACCCTAACCCTAACCCTAACCTTAACCTAAACGTAACCCTAACCCAAATGCAAACCCTAACCCTAACCCTAACCCTAACCCTAAACCAAACCCTAACCGTAACCCTAACCCTAACCCTAACGCTAACACAAATCCTAACCCAAACCCTAACCCTAACGCTAACCCTAATGCAAACCCTAACCCTAACCCTAACCCTAACCCAAACCCTAACCCTAACCCAAACACAAACCCAAACCCTAATCCTAACCCTAAAAATAACGCACACCCAAAACCTAAACCTAAACCTAACCCTTACCCAAACCCTAACCATAACCAGAACCCAAACCATAACTCTATCCCTAAACCTAACCCTAACCCTAAACCTTACCCTAATCCAAACGCACACCCTAACCCTACCCTAACCCTAACACTAACCCTAAACCTAACCCAAGCCCTAACACTAACCTTAGCCTAAACTTAACCCTATCCCAAACGCTAAATCTAACCCTAACCCTAACCCTAACCCTAATCCTAACACTAACCCTTACCCAAACACTAACCGTATCACAAACCCTCACCCTAAACCTAACCTAAACCCTAACCCTAACCCTAACACTAAACCTAACCCAAACCCAAACCCTAATCCTAACACTAACCCTAAACCTAACCCTAACACTCACCTAAACCAAACGGAAACCCTAACCCTAATCCTAACCCTAACTGAAACACTAACCCTAAACCTAACCCTAAGCCTAAGCCTAAACCTACCCCTAACACAAACCCTACCCCTTCCCTAACCCTAACCCTAACCCTAACCCAAACTCAAACCCTAAACCTAATGCTAACCCTAACCCAAACCCTATCCCTAACCCTAACCCTTATCCAAACCCTAAATCTAACCCTAACCCTAACCCGAACCAAAACCTAAACCTAACCCAAACCCTGACCCTAACACTAACCCTAACCCAAACCCTAAACCTAACCCTAACCCTAACCCAAACCCAAACCCTTACACTAATCCTCACCCTAACCCAAACCCAAACCCAAACACTAAATCTAACCCTAAACCTAACCCTAACCCTAACCCAAAGCCTAAACCGAAACCTAACCCTAACCCAAATCCTCACACTAATCATAAACCTAACACACACCCTAACCCTAACCTTAACCCTAACCCAAATCCAAAGCGTAACCCTAACACTAACACTAACCCAAACCCAAACCCTAACCGCAAACCTAACCCTAACCCTAACCCTAACCCTAACTCTAACCCTAAGCCAAACCCTAAACCTAACCCTAACCCTAATACAAACCCTAACCCTAACCCAAATCTTAACCCTAACCAAACCAAAACCTTAACCTTTCACTAACACTAACCCCAAGCCTAATCCTAAACCAAACCCAAACAATAACCCTAATTCTCAACCTAACCCTAAGCGAAAACCTAACACTAACCTTAACCCAAACCATAACTCTATCCCAAAACCTAACCTTAAACCTAAACCAAACCCAACACTTAACCCTAACACTAACACTAACACTAAACCTAAACCTGACCCTTACCCTAACCCTAACCCTAACCCAAACACAAACCCTAACCCTAACACAAAACCTAACCCTAAAACAAACCCTAACCCTAAACCTAACCCAAACCCAAAACATAACCGTAACCCTCACCCAAACCATAACCCTAATCCTAACCCTAACCCTAACCCAAACCCTAACCGTAACCCTAACCCTAAACCTAACGCTAACACAAATCCTAACCCTATCCCTAACCCTAACCCTAACCCAAAACCTAACTCTAACCCTAACCCTAACCCAAACCCTAACCCTAACCCTAACCCTAACCCTAACCCAAACCCTAAACCTAACCCTAACCCTAACCCTAACCCAAACCCTAAACCTAACCCTAATCCTAACCCTAACCCTAACCCTAACCCTAACCTTAACCTAAACGTAACCCTAACCCAAATGCAAACCCTAACCCTAACCCTAACCCTAACCCTAAACCAAACCCTAACCGTAACCCTAACCCTAACCCTAACGCTAACACAAATCCTAACCCAAACCCTAACCCTAACCCTAACCCTAACCCTAGCCTAAGCCTAAACCTAACCTTAACAGAAACCCTAACCCTAACCCTAATCCTAATCCTAACCCTAACCTTAACCTAAACGTAACCCTAACCCAAATGCAAACCCTAACCCTAACCCTAACCCTAACCCTAAACCAAACCCTAACCGTAACCCTAACCCTAACCCTAACGCTAACACAAATCCTAACCCAAACCCTAACCCTAACTCTAACCCTAACGCAAACCCTAACCCTAACCCTAACCCTAACCCAAACCCTAACCCTAACCCAAACACAAACCCAAACCCTAATCCTAACCCTAAACATAACGCACACCCAAAACCTAAACCTAAACCTAACCCTTACCCAAACCCTAACCATAACCAGAACCCAAACCATAACTCTATCCCTAAACCTAACCCTAACCCTAAACCTTACCCTAATCCAAACGCACACCCTAACCCTACCCTAACCCTAACCCTAACCCTAAACCTAACCCAAGCCCTAACACTAACCTTAGCCTAAACTTAACCCTATCCCAAACGCTAAATCTAACCCTAACCCTAACCCTAACCCTAATCCTAACACTAACCCTTACCCAAACACTAACCTTATCACAAACCCTCACCCTAAACCTAACCTAAACCCTAACCCTAACCCTAACACTAAACCTAACCCAAACCCAAACCCTAATCCTAACACTAACCCTAAACCTAACCCTAACACTCACCTAAACGAAACGGAAACCCTAACCCTAATCCTAACCCTAACTGAAACCCTAACCCTAAACCTATCCCTAAGCCTAATCTAAACCTACCCCTAACACAAACCCTACCCCTTCCCTAACCCTAACCCTAACCCTAACCCTAACCCAAACTCAAACCCTAAACCTAATGCTAACCCTAACCCAAACCCTATCCCTAACCCTAACCCTTATCCAAACCCTAAATCTAACCCTAACCCTAACCCGAACCAAAACCTAAACCTAACCCAAACCCTGACCCTAACACTAACCCTAACCCAAACCCTAAACCTAACCCTAACCCTAACCCAAACCCAAACCCTTACACTATTCCTCACCCTAACCCTACCCCAAACCCAAACACAAACACTAAATCTAACCCTAAACCTAACCCTAACCCTAACCCAAAGCCTAAACCGAAACCTAACCCTAACCCAAATCCTCACACTAATCCTAAACCTAACACACACCCTAACCCTAACCTTAACCCTAACCCAAATCCAAAGCGTAACCCTAACACTAACACTAACCCAAACCCAAAGCCTAACCGCAAACCTAACCCTAACCCTAACCCTAACCCTAACTCTAACCCTAAGCCAAACCCTAAACCTAACCCTAACCCTAATCGAAACCCTAACCCTAACCCAAATCTTAACCCTAACCAAACCGAAACCTAACCCTTACACTAACCGTAACCCCAAGCCTAATCCTAAACCAAACCCAAACAATAACCCTAATTCTCAACCTAACCCTAAGCGAAAACCTAACACTAACCTTAACCCAAACCATAACTCTATCCCAAAACCTAACCTTAAACCTAAACCAAACCCAAAACTTAACCCTAACACTAACCCTAACACTAAACCTAAACCTGACCCTTACCCTAACCCTAACCCTAACCCAAACACAAACCCTAACTCTAATACAAAACCTAACCCTAAAACAAACCCTAACCCTAAACCTAACCCAAACCCAAACCATAACCGTAACCCTCACCCAAACCATAACCCTAATCCTAACCCTAACCCTAACCCAAACCCTAACCGTAACCCTAACCCTAAACCTAACGCTAACACAAACCCTAACCCGAACCCTAACTCTAACCCTAACCCAAACCTAACTCTAACCCTAACCCTTACCCGAACGCTAGGCCTAGCCCTAACCCTAACCCAAACCCTAACCCTAACCCTAAACCTAACCCTAACCCAAACCCTAAACCTAACCCTAATCCTAACCTTAACCCTAACCCTAACCCTAACCTTAACCTAAACGTAACCCTAACCCAAATGCAAACCCTAACCCTAACCCTAACCCTAACCCTACACCAAACCCTAACCGTAACCCTAACCCTAACCCTAACGCTAACACAAATCCTAACCCTAACCCTAACCCTAACACAAACCATAACTCTAACCCTAACCCTAACCCAAACCCAAACCCTAACCCTAACCCTAACAATAACGCAAACCCTAACCCTAAACCTAAAACTACCCCAAACCCAAACCCTAACCCTAACCCTAACCCAAACCCAAACACAAACCCAAACCCTAACCCTAACCCTAAACATAACCCAAACCCAAACCCTAACCCTAAACCTAACACTTACCCAAACCCTAACCATAACCAGAACCCAAACCATAACTCTATCCCTAAACCTAACCCTAACCCTAAACCTTACACTAATACAAACGCACACCCTAACCCTAACCCTAACCCTAACCCTAAACCTAAACCTAACCCAAGCCCTAACACTAACCTTAGCCTAAACTTAACCCTAACGCAACCGCTAAACCTAACCCTAACCCTAACCCTAACCCTAATCCTAACACTAACCCTTACCCAAACACTAACTTTATCGCAAACCCTCACCCTTAACCTAACCTAAACCCTAACCCTAACCCTAACCCTAACCCTAACCCAAACCCAAACCCTAACACTAACCATAAACCTAACCCATCCTCTACCCGTACCCTAACCCTAACAATAAACCTAATACTAAACAAACCCCTAACCCTATACCTAACCCTTACCCTAACCCAAAGATTAACCCTAAAACTAACCCTAACCCAAAACCTAACCCTAACCCTTACCCTAACCCAAACATTAACCCTAAAAATAACCCTAACCCAAACCTTAACCCTAAACCTAACCCTAACCCAAACCCTAACCCTAACCCTAAAAGTAACCCAAAGCCTAAACCTAACCCTAACCCAAACATTAACCCTAAACCTAACCCTAACCCAAACGCTCACACTAAATCTAACCCTAGCCCAAAACCTAACCCTAAACCTAACCCTAACACAAACCCTAACCCTAAACCAAACCCAAACCCAAACCCTAAACCTAACCCTAACCCTAACCCAAACTCTAACCGTAACTCTAACACTAACCCTAACCCTAACCCTAAACCTAACACTAACCCAAACCCTAACATTAACCCTAACCCTAACCCTAACCCTAACCTTAACCCAAACATTAAAGCTAAACCTAACCCTAACCCAAACCCTAACACTAAACCTAACCCTAACCCAAATCCTAACACTAATCCTAAACCTAACACACACCCTAACGCTAACCTTAACCCTAACCCAAATCCAAACCCTAACCCTAACCCTAACACTAACCCAAACCCAAACCCTAACCGTAAACCTAACACTAACCCTAACACTAACCCTAACCCAAACCCTAATCCAAACCCTAGCCGTAACACAAACGTTAACCCTAACCAAACCAAAACATAACCCTTACACTAATCCTAACCCCAAGCCTAATCCTAAACCAAACCCAAGCAATAACCCTAATTCTCAACCTAACCCTAAGCGAAAACCTAACACTAACCCTAATCCAAACCATAACTCTATCCCAAAACCTAAACTTAAACCTAAACCAAACCCAAAACTTAACCCTAATACTAAAACTAACCCTGACCCTAATACTAACCCTAACCCTAACCCAAACCCAAACCCTACCCTAACACAAAACCTAACGCTAAAACAAACCCTAACCCTATCCCTAACCCTAACCCTAAACCTAAATGTAACCCTAACCCAAACGCAAACCCTAAACCTAACCCTAAACCTAAACCTAACCCAAACCCTAACCGTAACCCTAACGCTAACCCTAATGCTAACACAAACCCTAACCCTAAACCTAACCCAAACCCAAACCATAACCATAACCCTCACCCAAAACATTACCCTAACCCTAACACAAA
>JAJHUQ010000038.1:6132500-6135000 GCA_035773235.1 Eospalax fontanierii | reverse complement strand
ACCCTAAACCTTACCCTAATCCAAACGCACACCCTAACCCTACCCTAACCCTAACCCTAACCCTAAACCTAACCCAAGCCCTAACACTAACCTTAGCCTAAACTTAACCCTATCCCAAACGCTAAATCTAACCCTAACCCTAATCCTAACACTAACCCATACCCAAACACTAACCTTATCACAAACCCTCACCCTAAACCTAACCTAAAGCCTAACCCTAACCCTAACACTAAACCTAACCCAAACCCAAACCCTAATCCTAACACTAACCCTAAACCTAACCCTAACACTCACCTAAACCAAACGGAAACCCTAACCCTAATCCTAACCCTAACTGAAACCCTAACCCTAAACCTAACCCTAAGCCTAAGCCTAAACCTACCCCTAACACAAACCCTACCCCTTCCCTAACCCTAACCCTAACCCTAACCCTAACCCTAACCCAAACTCAAACCCTAAACCAATGCTAACCCTAACCCAAACCCTATCCCTAAACCTAACCCTTATCCAAACCCTAAATCTAACCCTAACCCTAACCCTAACCAAAACCTAAACCTAACCCAAACCCTGACCCTAACACTAACCCTAACCCAAACCCTAAACCTAACCCTAATCCTAACCCAAACCCAAACCCTTACACTAATCCTCACCCTAACCCTAACCCAAACCCAAACCCAAACACTAAATCTAACCCTAAACCTAACCCTAACCCTAACCCAAAGCCTAAACCGAAACCTAACCCTAACCCAAATCCTCACACTAATCATAAACCGAACACACACCCTAACCCTAACCTTAACCCTAACCCAAATCCAAAGCGTAACCCTAACACTAACACTAACCCAAACCCAAACCCTAACCGCAAAAATAACCCTAACCCTAACCCTAACCCTAACTCTAACCCTAAGCCAAACCCTAAACCTAACCCTAACCCTAATCCAAACCCTAACCCTAACCCAAATCTTAACCCTAACCAAACCAAAACCTAACCCTTACACTAACCCTAACCCCAAGCCTAAGCCTAAACCAAACCCAAACAATAACCCTAATTCTCAACCTAACCCTAAGTGAAAACCTAACACTAACCTTAACCCAAACCATAACTCTATCCAAAAACCTAACCTTAAACCTAAACCAAACCCAAAACTTAACAATAACACTAACCCTAACACTAAATCTAACCCTGACCATGACCCTAACCCTAACCCAAACACAAACCCTAAACCTAACACAAAACCTTACCCTAAAACAAACCCTAACCCTATCCCTATCCCTAACCCTAAACCTAAAAGTAACCCTAACACAAACGCAAACCCTAACCCTAAACCTAAACCTAAACCTAACCCAAACCCTAACCATAACCCTAACCCTAACCCTAACGCTAACACAAACCCTAACCCTAAACCTAACCCAAACTCAAACCATAACCGTAATCCTCACCCAAACCATAACCCTAATCCTAACCCTAACCCTAACCCAAACCCTAACCGTAACACTAACCCTAACCATAACGCTAACACAAACCCTAACCCTAACCCTAACCCTAACCCTAACCCTAACCCAAACCCTAACTCTAACCCTAAACCTAACCCAAACCCAAACCCTAACGGTAAGCCTAACCCTAACCCAAACCCTAACCCTAACCCTAACCCAAACCCAAGCCCTAAACCTAACCCTAACCCTAAGCCTAACCCTAAACCTAAAACTAAATGTAACCCTAACCCAAACGCAAAAACTAACCCTTACCCTAACCCTAACCCTAACCCAAATCCTAATCGTAACCCTAACCCTAACGCTAACACAAACCCTAACCCTAACCATAACCCTAACCCTAACCCAAACCCCAACTCTAACCCTAACCCTAACCCAAACCAAAACCATAACCCTAACCCTAACAATAACGCAAACCCTAACCCTAACCCTAACCCTAACCCAAACACAAACCCAAACCCTAACCCTAACCCAAACATAACACAAACCCAAACCCTAACACTAAACCTAACCCTTACCCAAACCCTAACCATATCCAGAACCCAAACCATAGCTCTATCCCTAAACCTAAACCTAAACCTTACCCTAATCCAAACGCACACCCTAACCCTAACACTAACCCTAACCCTAAACCTAAGCCTAACCCTAACCCTAATCCTAACACTAACCCTTACCCAAACACTAACCTTATCGCAAACCCTCACCCTAAACCTAACCTAAACCCTAACCCTAACTCTAACCCTAACCCTAACCCTAACCCAAACACAAACCCTAACCCTATCCATACCCTTAACCCATCCTCTACCCGTACCCTAACCCTATCACTAAACCTAAATCTAAACAAACCCCTATCCCCATAACTAACCCTTACCCTTACCAAAACAAAAACCCTAAAAGTAACCCTAACCCAAACCCTAACCCTTACCCTAACCCAAACATTAACCCTAAAACTAACCCTAACCCAAACCCTAACCCTAAACCTAACCCTAACCCAAACCCTAACCCTAAC
>JAJHUQ010000038.1:6127500-6130000 GCA_035773235.1 Eospalax fontanierii | reverse complement strand
ACCCTAACACTAACCCTAACCCAAACCCTAAACCTAACCCTAATCCCAACCCAAATATTAACCCTAAACCTAACGCTAACCCTAACGCTAACCAGAAACCTAACCCTAACCCAAACCCTAACCCTAACCCTAACCTTAACCCAAACCCTAACCCTAATCCTAACCCTAACCCAAACCCAAACCCTAACCCTAACCCTAACTCAAACCCTAACCCTAACCCTAACACTAAACCTAACCCTAAACCTAACCCTAACCCTAACCCAAACCAAACCCTAACTCAAACCCTAAACCTAACCCTAACCCTAACATTAACCCTAACTGAAACCAAACCCTAACCTTAACCCTAACCCAAACGCAAACCCTTACACTAATCCTCACCCTACCCCTAACCCAAACCCAAACCCAAACACTAAATCTAACCCTAACCCTAACCCTAACCCTAACCCAAATCCTAAACCGAAACCTAACGCTAACCCAAATCCTCACACTAATCCTAAACCTAACACACACCCTAACCCTAACCTTAACCCTAACCCAAATCCAAACGCTAACCCTAACCCTATCCCTAACCCAAACGCAAACCCAAACCCTAAACCTAATCCTAACCCAAACCTTAACCGTAACCCTAACCCTAACCCTAATGCTAACACAAAACCTTAACCTAACCCTAACCCTAACCCAAACCCTAACTCTAACCCTAACCTTAACACAAAGCCAAACCCAAACCCTAACCCTAACCCTAACCCTAACGCAAACCCTAACCCTAACCCTAACCCTAACCCAAACACAAACCCAAACCCTAATCCTAACCCTAAACATAACGCACACCCAAAACCTAAACCTAAACCTAACACTTACTCAAACCCTAACCATAACCAGAACCCAAACCATACCTCTATCCCTAAACCTAACCCTAACCCTAAACCTTACCCTAATCCAAACGCACACCCTAACCCTACCCTAACCCTAACCCTAACCCTAAACCTAACCCAAGCCCTAACACTAACCTTAGCCTAAACTTAACCCTATCCCAAACGCTAAATCTAACCCTAACCCTAATCCTAACACTAACCCATACCCAAACACTAACCTTATCACAAACCCTCACCCTAAACCTAACCTAAAGCCTAACCCTAACCCTAACACTAAACCTAACCCAAACCCAAACCCTAATCCTAACACTAACCCTAAACCTAACCCTAACACTCACCTAAACCAAACGGAAACCCTAACCCTAATCCTAACCCTAACTGAAACCCTAACCCTAAACCTAACCCTAAGCCTAAGCCTAAACCTACCCCTAACACAAACCCTACCCCTTCCCTAACCCTAACCCTAACCCTAACCCTAACCCAAACTCAAACCCTAAACCAATGCTAACCCTAACCCAAACCCTATCCCTAAACCTAACCCTTATCCAAACCCTAAATCTAACCCTAACCCTAACCCTAACCAAAACCTAAACCTAACCCAAACCCTGACCCTAACACTAACCCTAACCCAAACCCTAAACCTAACCCTAATCCTAACCCAAACCCAAACCCTTACACTAATCCTCACCCTAACACTAACCCAAACCCAAACCCAAACACTAAATCTAACCCTAAACCTAACCCTAACCCTAACCCAAAGCCTAAACCGAAACCTAACCCTAACCCAAATCCTCACACTAATCATAAACCGAACACACACCCTAACCCTAACCTTAACCCTAACCCAAATCCAAAGCGTAACCCTAACACTAACACTAACCCAAACCCAAACCCTAACCGCAAAAATAACCCTAACCCTAACCCTAACCCTAACTCTAACCCTAAGCCAAACCCTAAACCTAACCCTAACCCTAATCCAAACCCTAACCCTAACCCAAATCTTAACCCTAACCAAACCAAAACCTAACCCTTACACTAACCCTAACCCCAAGCCTAATCCTAAACCAAACCCAAACAATAACCCTAATTCTCAACCTAACCCTAAGCGAAAACCTAACACTAACCTTAACCCAAACCATAACTCTATCCAAAAACCTAACCTTAAACCTAAACCAAACCCAAAACTTAACAATAACACTAACCCTAACACTAAATCTAACCCTGACCATGACCCTAACCCTAACCCAAACACAAACCCTAAACCTAACACAAAACCTAACCCTAAAACAAACCCTAACCCTATCCCTAACCCTAACCCTAAACCTAAAAGTAACCCTAACACAAACGCAAACCCTAACCCTAAACCTAAACCTAAACCTAACCCAAACCCTAACCATAACCCTAACCCTAACCCTAACGCTAACACAAACCCTAACCCTAAACCTAACCCAAACTCAAACCATAACCGTAATCCTCACCCAAACCATAACCCTAATCCTAACCCTAACCCTAACCCAAACCCTAACCGTAACACTAACCCTAACCATAACGCTAACACAAACCCTAACCCTAACCCTAACCCTAACCCTAACCCTAACCCAAACCCTAACTCTAACCCTAAACCTAAC
>JAJHUQ010000038.1:6117500-6122500 GCA_035773235.1 Eospalax fontanierii | reverse complement strand
CCAAACACTAAATCTAACCCTAAACCTAACCCTAACCCTAACCCAAAGCCTAAACCGAAACCTAACCCTAACCCAAATCCTCACACTAATCATAAACCGAACACACACCCTAACCCTAACCTTAACCCTAACCCAAATCCAAAGCGTAACCCTAACACTAACACTAACCCAAACCCAAACCCTAACCGCAAAAATAACCCTAACCCTAACCCTAACCCTAACTCTAACCCTAAGCCAAACCCTAAACCTAACCCTAACCCTAATCCAAACCCTAACCCTAACCCAAATCTTAACCCTAACCAAACCAAAACCTAACCCTTACACTAACCCTAACCCCAAGCCTAATCCTAAACCAAACCCAAACAATAACCCTAATTCTCAACCTAACCCTAAGCGAAAACCTAACACTAACCTTAACCCAAACCATAACTCTATCCCAAAACCTAACCTTAAACCTAAACCAAACCCATCACTTAACCCTAACACTAACCCTTACACTAAACCTAAACCTGACCCTTACCCTAACCCTAACCCTAACCCAAACACAAAACCTAACCCTAACACAAAACCTAACCCTAAAACAAACCCTAACCCTAAACTTACCCAAACCCAAACCATAACCGTAACCCTCACCCAAACCATAACCCTAATCCTAACCCTAACCCTAACCCAAACCCTAACCGTAACCCTAACCCTAAACCTAACGCTAACACAAATCCTAACCCTAACCCTAACCCTAAACCTAACCCTAACCCAAAACCTAACTCTAACCCTAACCCTAACCCAAACCCTAACCCTAACCCTAACCCTAACCCAAACCCTAAACCTAACCCTAACCCTAACCCAAACCCTAAACCTAACCCTAATCCTAACCCTAACCCTAACCCTAACGCTAACACAAATCCTAACCCAAACCCTAACCCTAACCCTAACCCTAACCCAAACCCTAACCCTAACCCTAACCCTAACCCAAACCCTAACCCTAACCCAAACACAAACCCAAACCCTAATCCTAACCCTAAACATAACGCACACCCAAAACCTAAACCTAAACCTAACCCTTACCCAAACCCTAACCATAACCAGAACCCAAACCATAACTCTATCCCTAAACCTAACCCTAACCCTAAACCTTACCCTAATCCAAACGCACACCCTAACCCTACCCTAACCCTAACCCTAACCCTAAACCTAACCCAAGCCCTAACACTAACCTTAGCCTAAACTTAACCCTATCCCAAACGCTAAATCTAACCCTAACCCTAACCCTAACCCTAATCCTAACACTAACCCTTACCCAAACAATAACCTTATCACAAACCCTCACCCTAAACCTAACCTAAACCCTAACCCTAACCCTAACACTAAACCTAACCCAAACCCAAACCTTAATCCTAACACTAACCCTAAACCTAACCCTAACACTCACCTAAACGAAACGGAAACCCTAACCCTAATCCTAACCCTAACTGAAACCCTAACCCTAAACCTAACCCTAAGCCTAATCTAAACCTACCCCTAACACAAACCCTACCCCTTCCCTAACCCTAACCCTAACCCTAACCCTAACCCACACTCAAACCCTAAACCTAATGCTAACCCTAACCCAAACCCTATCCCTAACCCTAACCCTTATCCAAACCCTAAATCTAACCCTAACCCTAACCCGAACCAAAACCTAAACCTAACCCAAACCCTGACCCTAACACTAACCCTAACCCAAACCCTAAACCTAACCCTAACCCTAACCCAAACCCAAACCCTTACACTATTCCTCACCCTAACCCTAACCCAAACCCAAACACAAACACTAAATCTAACCCTAAACCTAACCCTAACCCTAACCCAAAGCCTAAACCGAAACCTAACCCTAACCCAAATCCTCACACTAATCCTAAACCTAACACACACCCTAACCCTAACCTTAACCCTAACCCAAATCCAAAGCGTAACCCTAACACTAACACTAACCCAAACCCAAAGCCTAACCGCAAACCTAACCCTAACCCTAACCCTAACCCTAACTCTAACCCTAAGCCAAACCCTAAACCTAACCCTAAACCTAATCGAAACCCTAACCCTAACCCAGATCTTAACCCTAACCAAGCCGAAGCCTAACCCTTACACTGACCCTAACCCCAAGCCTAATCCTAAACCAAGCCCAAACAATAACCCTAATTCTCAACCTAACCCTAAGCGAAAACCTAACACTAACCTTAACCCAAACCATAACTCTATCCCAAAACCTAACCTTAAACCTAAACCAAACACAAAACTTAACCCTAACACTAACCCTAACCCTAAACCTAAACCTGACCCTTACCCTAACCCTAACCCTAACCCAAACACAAACCCTAACTCTAATACAAAACCTAACCCTAAAACAAACCCTAACCCTAAACCTAACCCAAACCCAAACCATAACCGTAACCCTCACCCAAACCATAACCCTAATCCTAACCCTAACCCTAACCCAAACCCTAACCGTAACCCTAACCCTAAACCTAACGCTAACACAAACCCTAACCCGAACCCTAACCCTAACCCTAACCCAAAACCTAACTCTAACCCTAACCCTTACCCAAACCCTAACCCTAACCCTAACCCTAACGCAAACCCTAACCCTAACCCTAAACCTAACCCTAACCCAAACCCTAAACCTAAACCTAATCCTAACCCTAACCCTAACCCTAACCCTAACCTTAACCTAAACGTAACCCTAACCCAAATGCAAACCCTAACCCTAACCCTAACCCTAACCCTAAACCAAACCCTAACCGTAACCCTAACCCTAACCCTAACGCTAACACAAATCCTAACCCTAACCCTAACCCTAACACAAACCATAACTCTAACCCTAACCCTAACCCAAACCCAAACCCTAACCCTAACCCTAACAATAACGCAAACCCTAACCCTAAACCTAAACCTAACCCAAACCCAAACCCTAACCCTAACCCTAACCCAAACCCAAACACAAACCCAAACCCTAACCCTAACCCTAAACATAACCCAAACCCAAACCCTAACCCTAAACCTAACACTTACCCAAACCCTAACCATAACCAGAACCCAAACCATAACTCTATCCCTAAACCTAACCCTAACCCTAAACCTTACACTAATACAAACGCACACCCTAACCCTAACCCTAACACTAACCCTAAACCTAAACCTAACCCAAGCCCTAACACTAACCTTAGCCTAAACTTAACCCTAACGCAACCGCTAAACCTAACCCTAACCCTAACCCTAACCCTAATCCTAACACTAACCCTTACCCAAACACTAACTTTATCGCAATCCCTCACCCTTTACCTAACCTAAACGCTAACCCTAACCCTAACCCTAACCCTAACCCAAACCCAAACCCTAACACTAACCATAAACCTAACCCATCCTCTACCCGTACCCTAACCCTAACAATAAACCTAATACTAAACAAACCCCTAACCCTATACCTAACCCTTACCCTAACCCAAAGATTAACCCTAAAACTAACCCTAACCCAAAACCTAACCCTAACCCTTACCCTAACCCAAACATTAACCCTAAAAATAAAACTAACCCAAACCTTAACCCTAAACCTAACCCTAACCCAAACCCTAACCCTAACCCTAAAAGTAACCCAAAGCCTAAACCTAACCCTAACCCAAACATTAACCCTAAACCTAACCCTAACCCAAACGCTCACACGAAATCTAACCCTAGCCAAAAACCTAACCCTAAACCTAACCCTAACACAAACCCTAACCCTAAACCAAACCCAAACCCAAACCCTAAACCTAACCCTGACCCTAACCCAAACTCTAACCGTAACTCTAACACTAACCCTAACCCTAACCCTAAACCTAACACTAACCCAAACCGTTACATTAACCCTAACCCTAACCCTAACCCTAACCTTAACCCAAATATTAAAGCTAAACCTAACCCTAACCCAAACCCTAACACTAAACCTAACCCTAACCCAAATCCTAACACTAATCCTAAACCTAACACACACCCTAACGCTAAACTTAACCCTAACCCAAATCCAAACCCTAACCCTAACCCTAACACTAACCCAAACCCAAACCCTAACCGTAAACCTAACACTAACCCTAACCCTAACCCTAACCCAAACCCTAATCCAAACCCTAGCCGTAACACAAACGTTAACCCTAACCAAACCAAAACATAACCCTTACACTAATCCTAACCCCAAGCCTAATCCTAAACCAAACCCAAGCAATAACCCTAATTCTCAACCTAACCCTAAGCGAAAACCTAACACTAACCCTAAGCCAAACCATAACTCTATCCCAAAACCTAAACTTAAACCTAAACCAAACCCAAAACTTAACCCTAATACTAAAACTAATCCTGACCCTAATACTAACCCTAACCCTAACCCAAACCCAAACCCTACCCTAACACAAAACCTAACGCTAAAACAAACCCTAACCCTATCCCTAACCCTAACCCTAAACCTAAATGTAACCCTAACCCAAACGCAAACCCTAAACCTAACCCTAAACCTAAACCTAACCCAAACCCTAACCGTAACCCTAACGCTAACCCTAATGCTAACACAAACCCTAACCCTAAACCTAACCCAAACCCAAACCATAACCATAACCCTCACCCAAAACATTACCCTAACCCTAACCCAAACCCTAAACGTAACCCTAACCCTAACCCTAAGGCTAACACAAACCCCAACCCTAACCCTAACCCAAACCCTAACTCTAACCCTAACCCTAACCCAAACCCTAACCCTAACCCTAACCCTAACCCTAACCCAAACCCTAACCCTAACCCTAACCCTAACCCAAACCCAAACACAAACCCAAACCCTAACCCTAACCCTAAACATAACCCAAACTCAAACCCTAACCCTAAACCTAACACTTACCCAAACCCTAACCATAACCAGAACCCAAACCATAACTCTATCCCTAAACCTAACCCTAACCCTAAACCTTACCCTAATACAAACGCACACCCTAACCCTAGCC
>JAJHUQ010000038.1:6092500-6110000 GCA_035773235.1 Eospalax fontanierii | reverse complement strand
CCTAAAACTAACCCTAACCCAAACCCTAACCCTAAACCTCACCCACACCCAAACCCTAACCCTAACGCTAACCCTAACCCAAACCCTAACCCTAACCCTAACCCAAACATTAACCCTAAACATAACCCTAACCCAAACGCTAACCCTAAACCTAACCCTAGCCCAAAACCTAACCCTAAACCTAACCCTAAGACAAACCCTAACCCTAACCCAAAACCAAACCCAAACACTAAACCTAAACCTAACCCTAACCCAAATTCTAACTGTAACTCTAAACCTAACCCAAACCCTAACCCTAAACCTAACCCTAACATAAACCCTAACCCTAACCCTAACCCTAACCCAAACCCTAACCCTAAACCTAACCCGAACCCTAACCCTAAACCTTACACTAACCCAAACCCTAACACTAACCCTATCCCTAACCCAAACATTAAACCTAAACCTAACCCTAACCCAAACCCTAAAACTAACCCTAACACAAACCCTAACTCTAACCCTAACCGTAAGCCTAAACCTAAATCTACCCCTAACACAAACCCTAACCCTAACTCTAACCCTAACCCTAACCCTAACCCAAACTCAAACCCTAAACCTAATGCTAACCCTAACCCAAACCCTATCCCTAACATTAACCCCTATCCAAACCCTAAATCTAACCCTAACCCTAACCTGAACCAACACCTAAACCTAACCCAAACCCTGACCCTAACACTAACCCGAACCCAAACCCTAAACCTAACCCTAACCCTAACCCAAACCCAAACCCTTACACTAATCCTCACCCTAACCCTAACCCAAACCCAAACCCAAACACTAAATCTAACCCTAACCGTAACCCTAACCCTAACCCAAAGCCTAAACTGAAACCTAACCCTAACACAAATCCTCACACTAATCCTAAACCTAACACACACCCTAACCCTAACCTTAACCCTAACCCAAATCCAAATCCTAACCATAAACATAACCCTAACCCTAACCCTAACCCTAACCCAAACCCTTACCCTAACCCTAATCCAAACCCTAACCGTAACCCAAACCTTAACCCTAACCAAACCAAAACCTAACCCTTACACTAACCCTAACCCCAAGCCTAATCCTAAACCAAACCCAAACGATAACCCTAATTCTCAACCTAACCCTAAGTGAAAACCTAACACTAACCATAACCCAAACCATAACTCTATCCAAAAACCTAACATTAAACCTAAACGAAACCCAAAACTTAACCCTAACACTAACCCTAAAAGTAAACCTAGCCCTGACCCGAACCCTAAACCTAACCCTAACCCAAACCCAAACCCTAACCCCAACACAAAACCTAACCCTAAAACAACCCCTAACCCTAACCCTAACCCTAACCCTAACCCTAAACCTAACTCAAACCCTAACCGTAACCCTAACCCTAACCCTAACGCTAACACAAACCCTAAAACTAAACCTAACCCAAACTCAAACCATAACCGTAACCCTCACCAAAACCATAACCCTAATCCTAAACCTAACCCTAACTCAAACCCTAACCGTAACCCTAACCCTAACCCTAACGCTAACACAAACCCTAACCCTAACCCTAACCCTAACCCTAACCCTAACCCAAACCCTAAATCTAACCCTAACCCTAACCCAAACCCAAACCCTAACCCTAACCCTAACCCTAACCCAAAACCTAACCCTAACCCTAACCCAAACCCAAACCCTAAACCTAACCCTAACCCTATCCCTAACCCTAACCCTAAACCTAAAAGTAACCCTAACCCAAACGCAAACCCTAATCATAACCCTAACCCTAAACCTAACCCAAACCCTAACCGTAAACCTAACCCTAACCCTAACGCTAACACAAACTCTAAACCTAAACATAAACCAAACCCAAACCATAACCGTAACCCTCACCCAAACCATAAACCTAATCCTAACCCTAACCATAACCCAAACCCTAACCGTAACCCTAACCCTAACGCTAACACAACCCTAACCCTAACCCTAACCCTAACCCTAACCCAAACCCAAACCCTAAACCTAACCCTAACCCTATCCCTAACCCTAACCCTAAACCTAAAGTAACCCTAACCCAAACGCAAACCCTAATCATAACCATAACCCTAAACCTAACCCAAACCCTAACCGTAACCTAACCCTAACCCTAACGCTAACACAAACCCTAAACCTAAACATAAACCAAACCCAAACCATAACCGTAACCCTCACCCAAACCATAACCCTAACCCTAACCCTAACCCAAACCCAAACCCTAACCCTAACCCTAACCCTTACCCAAACACTAACCCTAACCCTAACCCAAACCCAAACCCTAAAACTTTCCCTAACCCTAAGCCTAACCCTAACCCTAAACCTAAACGTAACCCTAACCCAAACGCAAACCCTAACCCTAACCCTAACCCAAACCAAAACCCTAACCCTAACCCTAACAATAACGCAAACCCTAACCCTAACCCTAACCCTAACCCAAACCCAAACACTAACCCTAACACTAACCCAAACCCAAACCCTAACCATAAACATAACCCTAACCCTAACCCTAACCCTAACCCAAACCCTTACCCTAACCCTAATCCAAACCCTAACCGTAACCCAAACCTTAACCCTAACCAAACCAAAACCTAACCCTTACACTAACCCTAACCCCAAGCCTAATCCTAAACCAAACCCAAACGATAACCCTAATTCTCAACCTAACCCTAAGTGAAAACCTAACACTAACCATAACCCAAACCATAACTCTATCCAAAAACCTAACATTAAACCTAAACGAAACCCAAAACTTAACCCGAACACTAACCCTAACAGTAAACCTAGCCCTGACCCGAACCCTAAACCTAACCCTAACCCAAACCCAAACCCTAACCCTAACACAAAACCTAACCCTAAAACAAACCCTAACCCTAACCCTAACCCTAACCCTAACCCTAAACCTAACCCAAACCCTAACCGTAACCCTAACCCTAACCCTAACGCTAACACAAACCCTAAAACTAAACCTAACCCAAACTCAAACCATAACCGTAACCCTCACCAAAACCATAACCCTAATCCTAAACCTAACCCTAACTCAAACCCTAACCGTAACCCTAACCCTAACCCTAACGCTAACACAAACCCTAAACCTAACCTTAACCCTAACCCTAACCCTAACCCAAACCCTAACTCTAACCCTAACCCTAACCCAAACCCAAACCCTAACCCTAACCCTAACCCTAACCCAAAACCTAACCCTAACCCTAACCCAAACCCAAACCCTAAACCTAACCCTAACCCTATCCCTAACCCTAACCCTAAACCTAAAAGTAACCCTAACCCAAACGCAAACCCTAATCATAACCCTAACCCTAACCCTAACCCAAACCCTAACCGTAAACCTAACCCTAACCCTAACGCTAACACAAACTCTAAACCTAAACATAAACCAAACCCAAACCATAACCGTAACCCTCACCCAAACCATAAACCTAATCCTAACCCTAACCATAACCCAAACCCTAACCGTAACCCTAACCCTAACGCTAACACAACCCTAACCCTAACCCTAACCCTAACCCTAACCCAAACCCAAACCCTAAACCTAACCCTAACCCTATCCTTAACCCTAACCCTAAACCTAAAAGTAACCCTAACCCAAACGCAAACCCTAATCATAACCATAACCCTAAACCTAACCCAAACCCTAACCGTAAACCTAACCCTAACCCTAACGCTAACACAAACCCTAAACCTAAACATAAACCAAACCCAAACCATAACCGTAACCCTCACCCAAACCATAACCCTAACCCTAACCCTAACCCAAACCCAAACCCTAACCCTAACCCTAACCCTTACCCAAACACTAACCCTAACCCTAACCCAAACCCAAACCCTAAAACTTTCCCTAACCCTAAGCCTAACCCTAACCCTAAACCTAAACGTAACCCTAACCCAAACACAAACCCTAACCCTAACCCTAACCCAAACCAAAACCCTAACCCTAACCCTAACAATAACGCAAACCCTAACCCTAACCCTAACCCTAACCCAAACCCAAACACTAACCCTAACCCTAACCTTAACCCTAACCCTAACCCAAACACAAACCCAAACCCTAACCCTAACCCTAAACATAACCCAAACCCAAACCCTAACCCTAAACCTAACCCTTACCCAAACCCTAACCATAACCAGAACCCAAACCATAGCTCTATCCCTAAACCTAGCCCTAACCCTAAACCTTACCCTAATACAAACGCACACCCTAACCCTAACCCTAACCCTAACCCTAACCCTAAACCTAAACCTAACCCAAGCCCTAACACTAATCTTAGCCTAAACTTAACCCTAACGCAAACGCTAAACCTAACCCTAACCCTAACAATAACCCTAACCCTAACACTAACCCTTAACCAAACACTAACCTTATCGCAAACCCTCACGCTAAACCTAACCAAAACCCTAAACCTAATCTAACCCTAACCCTAACCCAAACCCAAACCCTAACCCTAACCATAACCCTAACCCATTCTCCACCCGTACCCTAACCCTAACACTAAACCCAATACTAAACAAACCCCTAACCCTATACCATCCCTTACCCTAACACAAACATTAACGCTAAAACTAACCCTAACCCAAACCCTAACCCTAACCCTAACCCTAACCCTAACCCTAACCCAAATATTAAACCTAAACCTAACCCTAACCCAAACCCTAACACTAAACCTAACACAAACCATAACCCTAACCCTCACCCTAAGCCTAAGCCTAAACCTAACGCTAACACAAACCCTAACCCTAACCCTAACCCTAACCCAAACTCAAACCCTAACACTAACCCAAACCAAAACCCTAACCCTAACCCTAACAATAACGCAAACCCTAACCCTAACCCTAACCCTAACCCAAACCAAACCCTAACCCTAACCCTAACCCTAACACAAACACAAACCCAAACCCTAACCCTAACCCAAACATAACCCAAACCCAAACCCTAACACTAAACCTAACCCTTACCCAAACCCTAACCATATCCAGAACCCAAACGATAGCTCTATCCCAAAACCTAACCCTAACCCTAAACCTTACACTTATACAAATGCACACCCTAACCCTAACACTAACCTTAACCCTAAACCTAAAGCTAACCCAAGCCCTAACACTAACCTTAGCCTAAACTTAACCCTAACCCAAACGCTAAACCTAACCCTAACCCTAACCCTAACCCTAATCCTAACACTAACCCTTACCCAAACACTAACCTTATCGGAAACCCTCACCCTAAACCTAACCTAAACCATAACCCTAACCCTAACCCTAACACTAAACCTAACCCAAACCCAAACCCTAATCCTAACACTAACCCTAACCCTAATCCTAACACTCACCCTAAACCAAACGGAAACCCTAACCCTAACCCTAACCCTAACCCTAATCCTAACCCTAACCCTAACCCAAACCCAAACCCTAACCCTAACCAAAACCCTAACCCATCCTCTACCCGTACCCTAACCCTAACACTAAACCTAATACTAAACAAACCCCTAACTCTATACCTAACCCTTACTCTAACCCAAACATTAACCCTAAAACTAACCCTAACCCAAACCCAAACCCTAACCCTAACCCTAACCCTAACCCAAACCCTAACCCTAACCCTAACCCAAACATTAACCCTAGACATATCCCTAACCCAAACGCTAACCCTATACCTAACCCTAGCCCAAAACCTAACCCTAAACCTAACCCTAAGACAAACCCTAACCCTAACCCAAAACCAAACCCAAACCCTAAACCTAAACCTAACCCTAACCCAAATTCTAACCGTAACTCTAAACCAAACCCAAACCCAAACCCTAATCCTAACCCTAACCCTAACCCTAATCCTAACACTCACCCTAAACCAAAAGGAAACCCTAACCCTAACCCTAACCCTAACCCTAATCCTAACCCTAACCCTAACCCAAACCCAAACCCTAACCCTAACCAAAACCCTAACCCATCCTTTACCCGTACCCTAACCCTAAAACTAAACCTAATACTAAACAAACCCCTAACTCTATACCTAACCCTTACTCTAATCCAAACCTTAACCCTAAAACTAACCCTAACCCACACCCTACCCCTAAACCTAACCCTAACCCAAACCCTACCCCTCACCCTAACCCTAACACAAACCCTAACCCTAACCCTAAACCAAACATTAACCCTAGGCATATCCCTAACCCAAACGCTAACCCTAAACCAAACCCTAGCCCAAAACCTAACCCTAAACCTAACCCTAAGACAAACCCTAACCTTAACCCAAAACCAAACCCAAACCCTAAACCTAAACCTAACCCTAACCCAAATTCTAACCGTAACTCTAAACCTAACCCAAACCCAAACCCTAATCCTAACACTAACCCTAACCCTAACCCTAACACTCACCCTAAACCAAACGGAAACCCTAACACTAACCCTAACACTAACTCAAACCCTAACCCTAAACCTAACTCTAATACAAACCCTACCCCTAACCCTAACCCAAACCCAAGCCCTAATCCTAACCATAACCCTAACCCATCCTCTACCCATACCCTAACCCTAACAATAAACCTAATACTAAACAAACACCTAACCCTATACCTAACCCTTACTCTAACCCAAACATTAACCCTAAAACTAACCCTAACCCAAAACCTAACCCTAACCCTTACCCTAAACCAAACATTAACCCTAAAACTAACCCTAACCCAAACCTTAACCCTAAACCTAACCCTAACCCAAACCCTAACCCTAACCTTAACAGTAACCCAAAGCCTAAATCTAACCCTAAAATAACATTAACCCTAAACCTATCCCTAACCCAAACCCTAACCGTAAACCTAACCCTAACCCTAACCCTAACCCTAACCCTAACCCTAACCCTAACCCAAACCCTAACACTAACCCTAACCCTAATCCAAACGCTAACCCTAACCCAAACCTTAACCCTAACCAAACCAAAACATAACCCTAACCCTAAAACTAACCCAAACCCAAACCCTAACCGTAAACCTAACCCTAACCCTAACCCTAACCCTAACCCTAACCCTAACCCAAACCCTAACCCTAACCCTAATCTAAACGCTAACCCTAACCCAAACCTAACCCTAACCCTAACCCTAACCCTAATCCAAACCCTAACCCTAACCCTAACCCTAATACAAACCCTAACCCTAACCCAAACCTTAACCCTAACCAAACCAAAACCTAACCCTTACACTAACCCTAACCCCAAGCCTAATCCTAAACCAAACCCAAACAATAACCCTAATTCTCAACCTAACCCTAAGCGAAAACCTAACACTAACCCTAACCCAAACCATAACTCTATCCCAAAACCTAACCTTAAACCAAAACCAAACCCAAAACTTAACCCTAACACTAAACCTAACCCAGACCCTAACCCTAACCCTAACCCTAACCCAAACCCAAACCCTAACCCTAACAGAAAACCTAACCCTAAAACAAACCCTAACTCTATCCCTAACCCTAACCCTAAACGTAAAAGTAACCCTAACCCAAACGCAAACCCTAACCCTAACCCTAAACCTAAACCTAACCCAAACCCTAACCGTAACCCTAACCCTAACCCTAACGCTAACACAAACCCTAACCCTAAACCTAACCCTTACCCAAACCCTAACCATAACCAGAACCCAAACCATAACTCTATCCCTCAACCTAACCCTAACCCTAAACCTTACCCTAATCCAAACGCACACCCTAACCCTAACCCTAACCCTAACCCTAACCCTAAACCTAACCCAAGCCCTAACAGTAACCTTAGCCTAAACTTAACCCTAACCCAAACGCGATATCTAACCCTTACCCTAACCCTAACCCTAATCCTAACACTAACCCTTACCCAAAAACTAACCTTATCGCAAACGCTCACCCTAAACCTAACCTAAACCCTAACCCTAACCTAACACTAAACCTAACCCAAACCCAAACCCTAATCCTAACACTAACACTAACCCTAACCCTAACACTCACCCTAAACCAAACGGAAACCATAACCCTAACCCTAAACCTAACTCTAATACAAACCCTAACCCTAACCCTAACCCAAACCCAAACCCTAACCCTAACCATAACCCTAACCCATCCTCTACCCGTACCCTAAACCTAACACTAAACCTAATACTAAACAAACCCCTAACCCTATACCTAACCCATACCCTAACCCAAACATTAACCCTAAAACTAACCCTAACCCAAACCCTAACCATAACCCAAACCCTAACCCTAACCCTAACCTTAAACCTGAACCTAAGCCTAATTCTAACCCTTACCCTAAGCATAACGATAACCATAACCCATACCCTAATCCCAGGGTAGCCTTGAACTGATAATCTGCCTGCCTCACCCCCAAGAGTTGAGTTGTACTTTTTTAAGAGCAAAGATTGGATTCAGCAACAATGAAAAAGGAAAATATTTTCCCTCATAGAAAACGATGTCCAAAGTAGTTTTCTGATTCAAATGTTGCTTATAGTACTTAAGAATCCAATATCAATAATATGGTAATTTCTAGAAAGAATGAGATTGGTTATTTATGTAACCACGTGCAATACTGCCAAGAGCTGCAGGACTGGGAAGCAACCTTGGCATGACTTGACCAGGGGAGGAGCACCTGCTCTGAAGCTATGATAGACAGGCAGAGCTTTGCAAGTGAGTGCTGAGTGCTATTGGTCAGTCTCCTGTCATTGGTGTCTGATGTGTGCAGGAGTGCTGAGGTCACAGAATCTTGGACTAAGATTCTGGAACTCCAAGAGGCAGTGACCTGGCAAAGCATTGTTTAGGGTGTTGCTAGGTGACAAAGCCCTCTCAGATGAGTTGCTGAAACACAGAGGTTTCTTGGTGGTAGGCTCTAGTGTTTGGGTGACCAGTTTGGAGAGATTCAGTTGACTTTAGGTCAAAGTTCAAGTGTTTGACAAAAAGAAGCAGCCAGGAGAAGAGGGGAGGACGAGGGGAGAAGGTGGTGTGGCCTGCTCGCCCTGCCCAGGCCCTCCAAATACAGGACCTCTACTACAAAGCCTACCTCTACTAACCCTAACCCTAAACCTAACCCTAACCCTAAACCTAACCCTAACCCTAACCCAAACTCAAATCCTAACCCTAACCCTAACCCTAACCCTAAACCTAACGCTAACCCAAACTCAAACCCTAACCCTAACCCTAACACAAACCCTAACCCTAACACTAACACTAAGCCTAAGTCTAAACCTAACCCTAACACAAACACTAACCCTAACCCTAACCCTAACCTTAACCCAAACCCTAACCCTAATCCTAATCCTAACCCAAACCCAAACCCTAACCCTAACCCTAACTCAAACCCTAACCCTAACCCTAACACTAACCCTAACCCTAAACTTAACCCTAACCCTAACCCAAACCAAACCCTAACTCAAACCCTAAACCTAACCCTAACCCTAACATTAACCCTAACCGAAACCAAACCCAAATCTTAACCCTAACCCAAACGCAAACCCTTACACTAATCCTCACCCTAACCCTACCCCAAACCCAAACCCAAACACTAAATCTAACCGAAACCCTAACCCTAAATCTAACCCAAAGCCTAAACCGAAACCTAACCCTAACCCAAATCCTCACACTAATCCTAAACCTAACACACACCCTAATCATAACCTTAACCCTAACCCAAATCCAAACCCTAACCCTAACTCTAACACTAACCCAAACCCAAACCCTAACCGTAAACCTAACCCTAACCCTAACCCTAACCCTAACCCTAACCCTAATCCAAACCGTAACCCTAACCCTAACCCTAATCCAAAACCTAACCCTAACCCAAACCTTAACCCTGACCAAACCAAAACCTAACCCTTACACTAACCCTAACCCCAAGCCTAATCCTAAACAAAACCCAAACAATAACCCTAATTCTCAACCTAACCCTAAGCGAAAACCTAACACTAACCCTAACCCAAACCATAACTCTATCCCTAAACCTAACCTTAAACCTAAACCAAACCCAAAACTTAACCCTAACACTAACCCTAACACTAAACCTAACCCTTACCCTAAACCTAACCCTAACCCTAACCCAAACCACAACACTAACCCTAACACAAAACCTAACCCTAAAACAAACCCTAACCCTATTCCTAACCCTAACCCTAAACCTAAAAGTAACCCTAACCCAAACGCAAACCCTAACCCTAACCCTAACCCTAACCCAAACCCAAACCCTAATCGTAACCCTAACCCTAACCCTAACCCTAACCCTAACGCTAACACAAACCCTAACCCTAAACCTAACCCAAACCCAAAATAACCGTAAGCCTCACCCAAACCCTAACCCTAACCCTAACCCTAACCCTAACCCTAACCCTAACCCTAACCCAAACCCTAACCGTAACCGTAACCCTAACCCTAACGCTAACAAGAACCCTAACCCTAACCCTAACCCAAACCCTAACCCAAACCCTAAACCAAACCCAAACCCTAATTTTAACACAAACCCAAAACCTAAACCTAACCCTAACCCTAACCCAAACCCTAACCCTAACCCTAACCCAAACCCAAACCCCAAACCTAACCCTAACCCTAACCCTAACCCTAACCCTAACTCTAAACCTAAATGTAAACCTAACCCAAACGCAAACCCTAACCCTAACCCTAACCCAAACCCTAACCGTAACCCTAACCCTAACCCTAACGCTAACACAAACCCTAAACCTAACCCTAACCCTAACCCAATCCCTAACTCTAACCCTAACCGTAACCCAAACCCAAACCCTAACCCTAACCCTAACCCTAACGCAAAACCTAACCCTAACCCAAACCGTAGCCCTAACCCAAACACAAACCCAAACCCTCATCCTAACCCTAAACATAACCCAAATCCAAACCCAAACCCTAACCCTAACCCTAACACTATCCCAAACCCAAACCCTAACCCAAACCCGAACCCTAACCCTAACCCTAAACCAAACTCTAACCCTAACCCAAACCTTAACCCTAACCAAACCAAAACCTAACCCTTACACTAACCCTAACCCCAAGCCTAATCCTAAACCAAACCCAAACAATAACCCTAATTCTCAACCTAACCCTAAGCGAAAACCTAACACTAACCCTAACCCAAACAATAACTCTATCCAAAAACCTAACCTTAAACCTAAACCAAACCCAAAACTTAACCCTAACACTAACCCTAACACTAAACCTAACCCTGACCCTAACCCTAACCCTAACCCTACCCAAACCCAAACCCTAACCCTAACACAAAACCTAACACTAAAACAAACCCTAACCCTATCCCTAACCCTAAACATAAACCTAAAAGTAACCCTAAACCAAACGCAAACCCAAACCCTAACCCTAACCCTTACACTAAACCTAACCCAAACCCAAATCCTAACCCTAAACCTAACCCTTACCCAAACCCTAACCATAACCAGAACCCAAACAATAACTCTATCCCTAAACCTAACCCTAACCCTAAACCTTACCCTAAACCAAACGCACATCCTAACCCTAACCCTAACCCTAACCCTAAACCTAACCCTAACCCAAGACCTAACAGTAACCTTAGCCTAAACTTAACCCTAACCCAAACGCTATATCTAACCCTTCCCATAACCCTAACCCTAACCCTAACCCTAACCCTAACCCTAACCCTAACCCTAACCGTAACCCTAACCCTAACCCTAAACCTAAACCTAAACGTAACCCTAACCCAAACGCAAACCCTAACCGTAACCCTAACTCTATTTCTAACCCCAATCCAAACCCTAACCGTAACCCTAACCCTAACCCTAACGCTAACACAAACCCTAATCCTAAACCTAACCCTAACACAAACTCTCACTCTAACCCTAACCCTAAACCCAAACCCAAACCCTAACCCTAACCATAACAATAACGCAAACCCTAACACTAACCCTAACCCAAACCCAAACCCTAACCCTAATCCTAACCCTAGCCCGAACCCAAACACAAACCCAAACCCTAACCCAAACCCTAAACATAACTCAAAACCAAACCCTAACCCTAAACCTAACCCTTACCCAAACCCTAACCATAACCAGAACCCAAACAATAACTCTATCCCTAAACCTAACCCTAACCCTAAACCTTACCCTAAACCAAACGCACATCCTAACCCTAACCCTAACCCTAACCCTAAACCTAACCCTAACCCAAGACCTAACAGTAACCTTAGCCTAAACTTAACCCTAACCCAAACGCTATATCTAACCCTTCCCATAACCCTAACCCTAACCCTAACCCTAACCCTAACCCTAACGCTAACCCTCACCGTAATCCTAACCCTAACGCTAAGCCTAAACCTAAACGTAACGCTAACCCAAACGCAAACCCTAACCGTAAGCCTAACTCTATTTCTAACCCCAATCCAAACCCTAACCGTAACCCTAACCCTAACCCTAACGCTAACACAAACCCTAACCCTAAACCTAACCCTAACACAAACTCTCACTCTAACCCTAACCCTAAACCCAAACCCAAACCCTAACCCTAACCATAACAATAACGCAAATCCTAACACTAACCCTAACCCAAACCCAAACCCTAACCCTAATCCTAACCCTAGCCCGAACCCAAACACAAACCCAAACCCTAACCCAAACCCTAAACATAACTCAAAACCAAACCCTAACCCTAAACCTAACCCTTACCCAAACCCTAACCATAACCAGAACCCAAACCATAACTCTATCCCTAAACCTAACCCTAACCCTAAACCTTACCCTAATCCAAACGCATATCCTAACCCTAACCCTAACCCTAACCCTAAACCTAAACCTAACCCAAGCCCTAACACTAACCTTAGCCTAAATTTAACCCTAACCCAAACCCAAACCTTAATCCTAACACTAACCCTAACCCTAACCCTAACACTCACCCTAAACCAAACGGAAACCCCAACCCTAAACCTAACCCTAACTCAAACCCTAACCCTAAACCTAACTCTAATACAAACCCTAACCCTAACCCTAACCCAAACCAAAACCCTAACCCTAACCATAACCCTAACCCATCCTCTACCCGTACCCTAACCCTAACACAAAACCTAATACTAAACAAACCCTAACCCTAACCCTAACCTTAACCCAAACAATAACCCTAAAACTAACCCTAACCCAAACCCTAACCCTAAACCTAACCCCAACCCAAACCCTAACCCTAACCCTAACCCTAACCCTAACCCAAACATTAACCCTAAGCCTAACCCTAACCCAAACGCTAACCCTAAACCTAACCCTAGCCCAAAACCTAACCCTAAAACTAACCCTAACACAAACCCTAAACCTGAACCAAAACCAAACCCAAACCCTAAACTTAACCCTAACACTAACCCAAACTCTAACCGTAACTCTAACCCTAACACTAACCCTAACCCTAACCCTAACCCAAACATTAAACCTAAACCTAACCCTAACCCAAACCCTAACACTAACCCTAACACAAACCCTAACCCTAACCCTAACCCTAGCCTAAGCCTAAACCTTACCCTAACAGAAACCCTAACACTAACCCTAACCCTAACCCTAACCCTAACCCAAACTCAAACCCTAAACCTTATGCTAACTCTAACCCAAACCCTATCCCTAACCCTAAACCTTATCCAAACCCTAAATCTAACCCTAACACTAACCCAAACCAAAACCTAAACCTAACCCAAACCCTGACCCTAACACTAACCCTAACCCAAACCCTAAACCTAACCCTAACCCTAACCCAAATATTAACCCTAAACCTAACGCTAACCCTAACGCTAACCATAAACCTAACCCTAACCCAAACCCTAACCCTACCCCTAACCTTAACCCAAACCTTAACCCTAATCCTAACCCTAACCCAAACCCAAACCCTAACCCTAACCCTAACCCTAACTCAAAACCTAACCCTAACCCTAACACTAACCCTAAACCTAGACCTAACCCTAACCCTAACCCAAACCAAACCCTAACTCAAACCCTAAACCTAACCCTAACCCTAACATTAACCCTAACCGAAACCAAACCCTAACCTTAACCCTAACCCAAACGCAAACCCTTACACTAATCCTCACCCTAACCCTAACCCAAACCCAAACCCAAACACTAAATCTAACCCTAACCCTAACCCTAACCCAAAGCCTAAACCGAAACCTAACCCTAACCCAAATCCTCACACTAATCCTAAACCTAACACACACCCTAAACCTAACCTTAACCCTAACCCAAATCCAAACCCTAACCCTAACCCTAACACTAACCCAAACCCAATCCCTAACCGTAAACCTAACCCTGACCCTAACCCTAATCCAAACCTTAACCCTAACCCTAACCCTAATCCAAACCCTAACCCTAACCCAAACCTTAACCCTAACCAAACCAAAACCTAACCCTTACACTAACCCTAACCCCAAGCCTAATCCTAAACCAAACCCAAACAATAACCATAATTCTCAACCTAACCCTAAGCGAAAACCTAACACTAACCCTAACCCAAACCATAACTCTATCCCTAAACCTAACCTGAAACCTAAACCAAACCCAAAACTTAACCCTAACACTAACCCTAACACTAAACCTAACCCTGACCCTAACCCTAACCCTAACCCTAACCCAAACCCAAACCCTAACCCTAACACAAAACCTAACTCTAAAACAAACCCTAACCCTATTCCTAACCCTAACCCTAAACCTAAAAGTAACCCTAACCCAAACGCAAACCCTAACCCTAACCCAAACCCAAACCCAAACCCTAACCCTAACCCGAACCCTAACCCTAACCCTAACCCTAACGCTAACACAAACCCTAAACATAAACCTAACCCAAACCCAAACCATAACCGTAAGCCTCACCCAAACCATAACCCTAATCCTAACCCTAACCCTAACACTAACCCTAACACTAAACCTAACCCTGACCCTAACCCTAACCCTAACCCTAACCCAAACCCAAACCCTAACCCTAACACAAAACCTAACTCTAAAACAAACCCTAACCCTATTCCTAACCCTAACCCTAAACCTAAAACTAACCCTAACCCAAACGCAAACCCTAACCCTAACCCAAACCCAAACCCAAACCCTAACCCTAACCCGAACCCTAACCCTAACCCTAACCCTAATCCTAACGCTAACACAAACCCTAAACATAAACCTAACCCAAACCCAAAACATAACCGTAAGCCTCACCCAAACCATAACCCTAATCCTAACCCTAACCCTAACCCAAACCCTAACCGTAACCGTAACCCTAAGCCTAACGCTAACACAAACCCTAACCCTAACCCTAACCCTAACCCTAACCCAAACCCTAAATCTAACCCTAACCCTAACCCAAACCCAAACCCTAACCCTAACCCTAACCCAAACCCACACCCTAAACCTAACCCTCACCCACCCCCAACCCCTAACCCTAACCCTAACCCTAACCCTAACCCTCACCCTAAACCTAAACGTAAACCTAACCCAAACGCAAACCCTAACCCTAACCCTAACCCTAACCCTACCCCACACCCTAAGCGTACCCCTCCCCCTAACCGTATCGCTACCACAAACCCTAAACCTAACCCTAACCCTAACCCAATCCCTAACTCTAACCCTAACCCTAACCCAAACCCAAACCCTAACCCTAAACCTAACCCTTACCCAAACCCTAACCATAACCAGAACCCAAACCATAACTCTATCCCTAAACCTAACCCTAACCCTAAACCTTACCCTAATCCAAACGCACACCCTAACCCTAACCCTAACCCTAACCCTAAACCTAACCCAAGCCCTAACAGTAACCTTAGCCTAAACTTAACCCTAACCCAAACGCTATATCTAACCCTTACCCTAACCCTAACCCTAATCCTAACACTAACCCTTACCCAAACACTAACCTTATCGCAAACCCTCACCCTAAACCTAACCTAAACCCTAACCCTAACCTAACACTAAACCTAACCCAAACCCAAACCCTAAACCTAACACTAACCCTAACCCTAACCCTAACACTCACCCTAAACCAAACGGAAACCCTAACCCTAACCATAACCATAACTCAAACCCTAACCCTAAACCTAACTCTAATACAAACCCTAACCCTAACCCTAACCCAAACCCAAACCCTAACCCTAACCATAACCCTAACCCATCCTCTACCCGTACCCTAAACCTAACACTAAACCTAATACTAAACAAACCCCTAACCCTATACCTAACCCTTACCCTAACCCAAACATTAACCCTAAAACTAACCCTAACCCAAACCTTAACCCTAAACCTAACCCTAACCCAAACCCTAACCCTAACCTTAACAGTAACCCAAAGCCTAAACCTAACCCTAAACCAAACATTAACCCTAAACCTAACCCTAACCCAAACGCTCACCCTAAATCTAACCCTACCCCAAAACCTAACCCTAAACCTAACACTAACACAAACCCTAACCCTAAACCAAACCCACACCCAAACCCTAAACCTAACCCTAAACCTAACCCAAACTCTAACCGTAACTCTCACCCTCACCCTAACCTTAACGCTAAACCTAAGACTAACCCAAACCCTAACATTAACCCTAACCCTAACCCTAACCCTAACCTTAACCCAAACATTAAACCTAAACCTAACCCTAACCCAAACCCTAACACTAAACCTAACCCTAACCCAAATCCTAACACTAATCCTAAACCTAACACACACCCTAACCCTAACCTTAACCCTAACCCAAATCCAAACCCTAACCCAAGCCCAAACACAAACCCAAACCCTAACTCTAACCCTAAACATAACCCAAACCCAAACCCTAACCCTAAACCTAACACTTACCCAAACCCTAACCATAACCAGAACCGAAACCATAACTCTATACCTAAACCTAAACCTAACCCTAAACCTTACCCTAATACAAACGCACACCGTAACCCTAACCCTAACCCTAAACCTAAACCTAAACCAAGCCCTAACACTAACCTTAGCCTAAACTTAACCCTAACGCAAACGCTAAACCTAACCCTAACCCTAACCCTAACCCTAAACCTAACCCTAACCCAAACCCTAACCCTAACCCTAACCCTAACCCAAACCCTAACCCTAACCCTAACCCAAACATTAACCCTAGGCATATCCCTAACCCAATCGCTAACCCTAAACCTAACCCTAGCCCAAAACCTAACCCTAAACCTAACCCTAAGACAAACCCTAACCCTAACCAAAAACCAAACCCAAACCCTAAACCTAAACCTAACCCTAACCCAAATTCTAACCGTAACTCTAAACCTAACCCAAACCCAAACCCTAATCCTAACACTAACCCTAACCCTAACCCTAACACTCACCCTAAACCAAACGGAAACCCTAACACTAACCCTAACACTAACTCAAACCCTAACCCTAAACCTAACTCTAATACAAACCCTAACCCTAACCCTAACCCAAACCCAAGCCCTAATCCTAACCATAACCCTAACCCATCCTCTACCCGTACCCTAACCCTAACAATAAAC
>JAJHUQ010000038.1:6062500-6070000 GCA_035773235.1 Eospalax fontanierii | reverse complement strand
TAACGCTAACACAAACCCTATCCCTAACCCTAACCCTAACCCTAATCCAAACCCTAACTCTAACCCTAACCCTAACCCAAACCCAAACCCTAACCCTAACCCGAACCCTAACCCAAACCCTAACCCTAACCCTAACCCAAACCCAAACCCTAAACCTAACCCTAACCCTAACCCTAACCGTAACCCTAACCCTAACGCTAAACCTAAACCTAAACGTAACCCTAACCCAAACGCAAACCCTAACCGTAACCCTAACTATAATTCTAACCCTTACCCAAACCCTAACCGTATCCCTAACCCTATCCCTAACGCTAACACAAACCCTAACCCTAACCCTAAACCTAACCCAAACACAAATTCTCACTCTAAACCTAACCCTAAACCCAAACCCAAACCCTAACCCTAACCATAACAATAACGCAAACCCTAACACTAACCCTAACCCAAACCCAAACCCTAACCCTAACCCTAACCCTAGCCCGAACCCAAACACAAACCCAAACCCTAACCCAAACCCTAAACATAACCCAAAACCAAACCCTAACCCTAACCCTAACCCTTACCCAAACCCTAACCATAACCAGAACCCAAACCATAACTCTATCCCTAAACCTAACCCTAAACCTAAACCTTACCCTAATCCAAACGCATATCCTAACCCTAACCCTAACCCTAACCCTAAACCTAAACCTAACCCAAGCCCTAACACTAACCTTAGCCTAAATTTAACCCTAACCCAAACGCTAAACCTAACCCTAACCCTAACCCTAACCCTAATCCTAACACTAACCCTTACCCAAACACTAACCTTATCGCAAACCCTCACCCTAAACCTAACCTAAACCCTAACCCTAACCCTAACCCTAACACTAAACCTAACCCAAACCCAAACCCTAATCCTAACACTAACCCTAACCCTAACCCTAACCCTAACCCTAACCCTAACCCTAACCATAACCCTAATCCTAACACTCACCCTAAACCAAACGGAAACCCTAACCCTAACCCTAACCCTAAACCTAACCCTAACCCAAACCCAAACCCTAACCCTAACCAAAACCCTAACCCATCCTCTACCCGTACCCTAACCCTAACACTAAACCTAATACTAAACAAACCCCTAACTCTATACCTAACCCTTACTCTAACCCAAACATTAACCCTAAAACTAACCCTAACCCAAACCCTAACCCTAAACCTCACCCACACCCAAACCCTAACCCTTACGCGAACCCTAAACCGAACCCTAACCCTAACCCTAACCCAAACATTAACCCTAAACATAACCCTAACCCCAACGCTAACCCTAAAACTAACCCTAACCCAAAAACTAAGCCTAACCCTATAGCTAACACAAAACCTAACCCTAACCCTAACCCTAACCCTAACCCAAACCCTAAATCTAACCGTAACCCTACCCCAAACCCAAAACCTAACCCTAACCCTAACCCTAACCCAAACCCTAACCCTAACCCTAAAACAAACCCAAACCCTAAACCTAACCCTAACCCTAACCCTAACCCTAAACGTAACCCACCCAAACGCAAACCCTAACCCCATTCCTAACCCTAACCCTAACCCAAACCCTAACTCTAACCCTAACCCTAACCCAAACCCAAATCTTAACCCTAACCCTAACCCTAACGCAAACCCTCACCCTAACCCTAACCCTAACCCAAACCCAAACCCTAACCCTAACCAAAACCCTAACCCATCCTCTACCCGTACCCTAACCCTAACACTAAACCTAATACTAAACAAACCCCTAACTCTATACCTAACCCTTACTCTAACCCAAACATTAACCCTAAAACTAACCCTAACCCAAACCCTAACCCTAAACCTAACCCTAACCCAAACCCTAACCCTAACGCTAACCCTAACCCAAACCCTAACCCTAACCCTAACCCAAACATTAACCCTAAACATAACCCTAACCCAAACGCTAACCCTAACCCTAACCCTAACCCAAACCCTAACCCTAACCCTAACCCTAACCCAAACCCAAATCTTAACCCTAACCCTAACGCAAACCCTCACCCTAACCCTAACCCTAACCCAAACCCAAGCCCTAACGCTAACCCTAACCCTAACCCAAACGCAAACCCAAACCCTAATCCTAACCCTAAACATAACGCAAACCCAATCCCTAACCCTAACCCTAACGCTAACAATACACCAAACCCTAACCGTAACCCTAACCCTAACCCTAACGCTAACACAAACCCTAACCCTAACCCTAACCCTAACCCTAATCCAAACCCTAACTCTAACCCTAACCCTAACCCACACCCAAACCCTAACCCTAACCCGAACCCTAACCCAAACCCTAACCCTAACCCTAACCCAAACCCAAACCCTAAACCTAACCCTAACCCTAACCCTAACCGTAACCCTAACCCTAACGCTAAACCTAAACCTAAACGTAACCCTAACCCAAACGCAAACCCTAACCGTAACCCTAACTCTAATTCTAACCCTAACCCAAACCCTAACCGTAACCCTAACCCTAACCCTAACGCTAACACAAACCCTAACCCTAACCCTAAACCTAACCCTAACACAAATTCTCACTCTAACCCTAACCCTAAACCCAAACCCAAACCCTAACCCTAACCATAACAATAACGCAAACCCTAACACTAACCCTAACCCAAACCCAAACCCTAACCCTAACCCTAACCCTAGCCCGAACCCAAACACAAACCCAAACCCTAACCCAAACCCTAAACATAACCCAAAACCAAACCCTAACCCTAACCCTAACCCTTACCCAAACCCTAACCATAACCAGAACCCAAACCATAACTCTATCCCTAAACCTAACCCTAAACCTAAACCTTACCCTAATCCAAACGCATATCCTAACCCTAACCCTAACCCTAACCCTAAACCTAAACCTAACCCAAGCCCTAACACTAACCTTAGCCTAAATTTAACCCTAACCCAAACGCTAAACCTAACCCTAGCCCTAACCCTAACCCTAATCCTAACACTAACCCTTACCCAAACACTTACCTTATCGCAAACCCTCACCCTAAACCTAACCTAAACCCTAACCCTAACCCTAACCCTAACACTAAACCTAACCCAAACCCAAACCCTAATCCTAACACTAACCCTAACCCTAACCCTAACCCTAACCCTAACCCTAACCCTAACCATAACCCTAATCCTAACACTCACCCTAAACCAAACGGAAACCCTAACCCTAACCCTAACCCTAAACCTAACCCTAACCCAAACCCAAACCCTAACCCTAACCAAAACCCTAACCCATCCTCTACCCGTACCCTAACCCTAACACTAAACCTAATACTAAACAAACCCCTAACTCTATACCTAACCCTTACTCTAACCCAAACATTAACCCTAAAACTAACCCTAACCCAAACCCTAACCCTAAACCTAACCCTAACCCAAACCCTAACCCTAACGCTAACCCTAACCCAAACCCTACCCCTAACCCTAACCCAAACATTAACCCTAAACATAACCCTAACCCAAACGCTAACCCTAAACCTAACCCTAGCCCAAAACCTAACCCTAACCCTAATGCTAACACAAAACCTAACCCTAACCCTAACCCTAACCCTAACCCAAACCCTAAATCTAACCGTAACCCTACCCCAAACCCAAAACCTAACCCTAACCCTAACCCTAACCCAAACCCTAACCCTAACCCTAAAACAAACCCAAACCCTAAACCTAACCCTAACCCTAACCCTAACCCTAAACGTAACCCACCCAAACGCAAACCCTAACCCCAACCCTAACCCTAACCCTAACCCAAACCCTAACTCTAACCCTAACCCTAACCCAAACCCAAATCTTAACCCTAACCCTAACCCTAACGCAAACCCTCACCCTAACCCTAACCCTAACCCAAACCCAAACCCTAACGCTAACCCTAACCCTAACCCAAACACAAACCCAAACCCTAATCCTAACCCTAAACATAACGCAAACCCAAACCCTAACCCTAACCCTAACGCTAACAATACACCAAACCCTAACCGTAACCCTAACCCTAACCCTAACGCTAACACAAACCCTAACCCTAACCCTAACCCTAACCCTAATCCAAACCCTAACTCTAACCCCAACCCCAACCCAAACCCCAACCCTAACCCTAACCCGAACCCTAACCCAAACGCTAACCCTAACCCTAACCCAAACCCAAACCCTAAACCTAACCCTAACCCTAACCCTAACCGTAACCCTAACCCTAACGCTAAACCTAAACCTAAATGTAACCCTAACCCAAACGCAAACCCTAACCGTAACCCTAACTCTAATTCTAACCCTAACCCAAACCCTAACCGTAACCCTAACCCTAACCCTAACGCTAACACAAACCCTAACCCTAACCCTAAACCTAACCGTAACACAAACTCTCACTCTAACCCTAACCCTAAAGCCAAACCCAAACCCTAACCCTAACCATAACAATAACGCAAACCATAACACTAACCCTAACCCAAACCCAAACCCTAACCCTAACCCTAACCCTAGCCCGAACCCAAACCCAAACCCAAACCCTAACCCAAACCCTAAACATAACCCAAAACCAAACCCTAACCCTAACCCTAACCCTTACCCAAACCCTAACCATAACCAGAACCCAAACCATAACTCTATCCCTAAACCTAACCCTAACCCTAAACCTTACCCTAATCCAAACGCATATCCTAACCCTAACCCTAACCCTAACCCTAAACCTAAACCTAACCCAAGCCCTAACACTAACCTTAGCCTAAATTTAACCCTAACCCAAACGCTAAACCTAACCCTAACCCTAACCCAAACCCTAATCCTAACACTAACCCTTACCCAAACAGTAACTTTATCGCAAACCCTCACCCTAAACCTAACCTAAACCCTAACCCTAACCCTAACCCTAACCCTAACCCTAACCCAAACCCAAACCTTAATCCTAACACTAACCCTAACCCTAACCCTAACACTCACCCTAAACCAAACGGAAACCCCAACCCTAAACCTAACCCTAACTCAAACCCTAACCCTAAACCTAACTCTAATACAAACCCTAACCCTAACCCTAACCCAAACCAAAACCCTAACCCTAACCATAACCCTAACCCATTCTCTACCCGTACCCTAACCCTAACACTAAACCTAATACTAAACAAAACCCTAACCCTACACCTAACCCCTACCTTAACCCAAACAATAAACCAAAAACTAACCCTAACCCAAACCCTAACCCTAAACCTAACCCTAACCCAAACCCTAACCCTAACCCTAACCCTAACCCTAACCCTAACCCAAACATTAACCCTAAGCCTAACCCTAACCCAAACGCTAACCCTAAACCTAACCCTAGCCCAAAACCTAACCCTAAAACTAACCCTAACACAAACCCTAACCCTAAACCAAAACCAAACCCAAACCCTAAACTTAACCCTAACCCTAACCCAAACTCTAACCGTAACTCTAACCCTAACACTAACCCTAACCCTAACCCTAACCCAAACATTAAACCTAAACCTAACCCTAACCCAAACCCTAACACTAACCCTAACACAAACCCTAACCCTAACCCTAACCATAGCCTAAGCCTAAACCTTACCCTAACAGAAACCCTAACACTAACCCTAACCCTAACCCTAACCCTAACCCAAACTCAAACCCTAAACCTTATGCTAACTCTAACCCAAACCCTATCCCTAACCCTAAACCTTATCCAAACCCTAAATCTAACCCTAACACTAACCCAAACCAAAACCTAAACCTAACCCAAACCCTGACCCTAACACTAACCCTAACCCAAACCCTAAACCTAACCCTAACCCTAACCCAAATATTAACCCTAAACCTAACGCTAACCCTAACGCTAACCATAAACCTAACCCTACCCCAACCCCTAACCCTACCCCTAACCTTAACCCAAACCTTAACCCTAATCCTAACCCTAACCCAAACCCAAACCCTAACCCTAACGCTAAACCTAACTCAAAACCTAACCCTAACCCTAACACTAACCCTAACCCTAGACCTAACCCTAACCCTAACCCTAACCCAAACCAAACCCTAACTCAAACCCTAAACCTAACCCTAACCCTAACATTAACCCTAACCGAAACCAAACCCTAACCTTAACCCTAACTCAAACGCAAACCCTTACACTAATCCTCACCCTAACCCTAACCCAAACCCAAACCCAAACACTAAATCTAACCCTAACCCTAACCCTAACCCAAAGCCTAAACCGAAACCTAACCCTAACCCAAATCCTCACACTAATCCTAAACCTAACACACACCCTAACTCTAACCTTAACCCTAACCCAAATCCAAACCGTAACCCTAACCGTAACATTAACCCAAACCCAATCCCTAACCGTAAACCTAACCCTGACCCTAGCCCTAATCCAAACCCTAACCCTAACCCTAACCCTAATCCAAACTCTAACCCTAACCCAAACCTTAACCCTAATCAAACCAAAACCTAACCCTTACACTAACCCTAACCCCAAGCCTAATCCTAAACCAAACCCAAACAATAACCCTAATTCTCAACCTAACCCTAAGCGAAAACCTAACACTAACCCTAACCCAAACCATAACTCTATCCCTAAACCTAACCTGAAACCTAAACCAAACCCAAAACTTAACCCTAACACTAACCCTAACACTAAACCTAACCCTGACCCTAACCCTAACCCTAACCCTAACCCAAACCCAAACCCTAACCCTAACACAAAACCTAACTCTAAAACAAACCCTAACCCTATTCCTAACCCTAACCATAACCTAAAAGTAACCCTAACCCAAACGCAAACCCTAACCCTAACCCAAACCCAAACCCAAACCCTAACCCTAACCCGAACCCTAACCCTAACCCTAACCCTAACGCTAACACAAACCCTAACCATAAACCTAACCCAAACCCAAACCATAACCGTAAGCCTCACCCAAACCATAACCCTAATCCTAACCCTAACCCTAACACTAACCCTAACACTAAACCTAACCCTGACCCTAACCCTAACCCTAACCCTAACCCAAACCCAAACCCTAACCCTAACACAAAACCTAACTCTAAAACAAACCCTAACCCTATTCCTAACCCTAACCCTAAACCTAAAAGTAACCCTAACCCAAACGCAAACCCTAACCCTAACCCAAACCCAAACCCAAACCCTAACCCTAACCCGAACCCTAACCCTAACCCTAACCCTAACGCTAACACAAACGCTAAACATAAACCTAACCCAAACCCAAAACATAACCGTAAGCCTACCCAAACCATAACCCTAATCCTAACCCTAACCCTAACCCAAACCCTAACCGTAACCGTAACCCTAAGCCTAACGCTAACACAAACCCTAACCCTCACCCTAACCCTAACCCTAACCCAAACCCTAAATCTAACCCTAACCCTAACCCAAACCCAAACCCTAACCCTAACCCTAACCCAAACCCACACCCTAAACCTAACCCTAACCCTAACCCTAACCCTAACCCTAAACCTAAA
>JAJHUQ010000038.1:6045000-6050000 GCA_035773235.1 Eospalax fontanierii | reverse complement strand
CCAAACGCTAACCCTAAACCTAACCCTAGCCCAAAACCTAACCCTAAACCTAACCCTAAGACAAACCCCAACCCTAACCCAAACCCTAACTCTAACCCCAACCCTAAAGCAAAACCTAACCCTAACCCTAACCCTACCCCAAACCCTAACCCTAACCCTAACCTTAACCCAAACCCTAAACTTAACCCTCATTCTAAACCCTAACCCAAACCCTAACCCTAACCCTGAACCTAAACGTAACCCTAACCCAAATGCAAACCCTAACCCTAACCCTAACCCTAAGCCTAAACCAAACCCTAACCGTAACCCTAACCCTAACCCTAATGCTAACACAAATCCTAACCCTAACCCTAACCCTAAAACAAACCCTAACTCTAACCCTAACCCTAACCCAAACCCAAACCCTAACCCCAACCCTAACAATAACGCAAACCCTAACACTAACCCTAACCCTAACCCAAACCCAAACCCTAACCCTAACCATAACCCAAACCCAAACACAAACACAAACCCTAACTCTAACCCTAAACATAACCCAAACCCAAACCCTAACCCTAAACCTAACACTTACCCAAACCCTAACCATAACCAGAACCCAAACCATAACTCTATCCCTAAACCTAAACCTAACCCTAAACCTTACCCTAATACAAACGCACACCCTAACCCTAACCCTAACCCTAAACCTAAACCTAACCCAAGCCCTAACACTAACATTAGCCTAAACTTAACCCTAACGCAAACGCTAAACCTAACCCTAACCCTAACCCTAACCCTAATCCTAACACTAACCCTTAACCAAACACTAACCTTATCGCAAACCCTCAGCCTAAACCTAACCAAACCCTAACCCTAATCTAACCCTAACCCTAACCCAAACCCAAACCCTAACCCTAACCATAACCCTAACCCATCCTCCACCCGTACCCTAACCCTAACACTAAACCTAATACTAAACAAACGCCTAACCCTATACCATCCCTTACCCTAACCCAAACATTAACCCTAAAACTAACCCTAACCCAAACCCTAACCCTAACCCTAACCCTAACCCTAACCCTAACCCTAACCCTAACCCAAACATTAAACCTAAACCTAACCCTAACCCAAACCCTAACACTAACCCTAAAACAAACCCTAACCCTAACCCTCACACTAAGCCTAAGCCTAAACCTAACGCTAACCGAAACCAAAACCCTAACCATAACCCTAACAATAACACAAACCCTAACCCTAACCCTAACCCTCACCCAAACCAAACCCTAACCCTAACCCTAACCCTAACCCAAACACAAACACAAACCCTAACCCTTACCCAAACATAACCCAAACCCAAACCCTAACACTTAACCTTACCCTTACCCAAACCCTAACCATATCCAGAACCCAAATGATAGCTCTATCCCTAAACCTAACCCTAACCCTAAACCTTACCCTAATCCAAACGCACACCCTAACCCTAACACTAACCCTAACCCTAAACCTAAACCTAACCCAAGCCCTAACACTAACCTTAGCCTAAACTTAACCCTAACCCAAACGCTAAACCTAACCCTAACCCTAACCCTAACCCTAATCCTAACACTAACCCTTACCCAAACACTAACCTTATCGCAAACCCTCACCCTAAACCTAACCTAAACCCTAACCCTAACCCTAACCCTAACACTAAACCTAACCCAAACCCAAACCCTAATCCTAACACTAACCCTAACCCTAATCCTAACACTCACCCTAAACCAAACGGAAACCCTAACCCTAACCCTAACCCTAACCCTAACCCTAACCCAAACCCAAACCCTAACCCTAACCAAAACCCTAACCCATCCTCTACCCGTACCCTAACCCTAACACTAAACCTAATACTAAACAAACCCCTAACTCTATACCTAACCCTTACTCTAACCCAAACATTAACCCTAAAACTAACCCTAACCCAAACCCTAACCCTAAACCTAACCCTAACCCAAACCCTAACCCTAACGCTAACCCTAACCCAAACCGTAACCCTAACCCTAACCCAAACATTAACCCTAAACATAACCCTAACCCAAACACAAACCCCAAACCTAACCCATGCCCAAAACCTAAACCTAAACCTAACCGTAAGACAAACCCTAACCCTAACCCAAAACCAAACCCAAACCCTAAACCTAAACCTAACCCTAACCCAAATTCTAACTGTAACTCTAAACCTAACCCAAACCCTAACCCTAAACCTAACCCTAACATAAACCCTAACCCTAACCCTAACCCTAACCCAAACCCTAACCCTAAACCTAACCCGAACCCTAACCCTAAACCTTACACTAACCCAAACCCTAACACTAACCCTAACCCTAACCCAAACATTAAACCTAAACCTAACCCTAACCCAAATCCTAAAACTAACCCTAACACAAACCCTAACTCTAACCCTAACCGTAAGCCTAAACCTAAATCTACCCCTAACACAAACCCTAACCCTAACTCTAACCCTAACCCTAACCCTAACCCAAACTCAAACCCTAAACCTAATGCTAACCCTAACCCAAACCCTATCCCTAACATTAACCCCTATCCAAACCCTAAATCTAACCCTAACCCTAACCTGAACCAACACCTAAACCTAACCCAAACCCTGACCCTAACACTAACCCGAACCCAAACCCTAAACCTAACCCTAACCCTAACCCAAACCCAAACCCTTACACTAATCCTCACCCTAACCCTAACCCAAACCCAAACCCAAACACTAAATCTAACCCTAACCGTAACCCTAACCCTAACCCAAAGCCTAAACTGAAACCTAACCCTAACACAAATCCTCACACTAATCCTAAACCTAACACACACCCTAACCCTAACCTTAACCCTAACCCAAATCCAAATCCTAACCATAAACATAACCCTAACCCTAACCCTAACCCTAACCCAAACCCTTACCCTAACCCTAATCCAAACCCTAACCGTAACCCAAACCTTAACCCTAACCAAACCAAAACCTAACCTTTACACTAACCCTAACCCCAAGCCTAATCCTAAACCAAACCCAAACGAGAACCCTAATTCTCAACCTAACCCTAAGTGAAAACCTAACACTAACCATAACCCAAACCATAACTCTATCCAAAAACCTAACATTAAACCTAACCGAAACCAAAACCTTAACCCTAACACTAACCCTAATAGTAAACCTAGCCCTGACCCGAACCGTAAACCTAACCCTAAGCCAAATCCAAACCCTAACCCTAACACAAAACCTAACCCTAAAACAAACCCTAACCCTAACCCTAACCCTAACCCTAACCCTAACGCTAACACAAACCCTAAAACTAAACCTAACCCAAACTCAAACCATAACCGTAACCCTCACCAAAACCATAACCCTAATCCTAAACCTAACCCTAACTCAAACCCTAACCGTAACCCTAACCCTAACCCTAACCCTAACGCTAACACAAACCCTAACCCTAACCCTAACCCTAACCCTAACCCTAACCCAAACCCTAACTCTAACCCTAACCCTAACCCAAACCCAAACCCTAACCCTAACCCTAACCCAAAACCTAACCCTAACCCTAACCCAAACCCAAACCCTAAACCTAACCCTAACCCTATCCCTAACCCTAACCCTAAACCTAAAAGTAACCCTAACCCAAACGCAAACCCTAATCATAACCCTAACCCTAAACCTAACCCAAACCCTAACCGTAAACCTAACCCTAACCCTAACGCTAACACAAACTCTAAGCCTAAACATAAACCAAACCCAAACCATAACCGTAACCCTCACCCAAACCATAAACCTAATCCTAACCCTAACCATAACCCAAACCCTAACCGTAACCCTAACCCTAACGCTAACACAACCCTAACCCTAACCCTAACCCTAACCCTAACCCAAACCCAAACCCTAAACCTAACCCTAACCCTATCCCTAACCCTAACCCTAAACCTAAAGTAACCCTAACCCAAACGCAAACCCTAATCATAACCATAACCCTAAACCTAACCCAAACCCTAACCGTAAACCTAACCCTAACCCTAACGCTAACACAAACCCTAAACCTAAACATAAACCAAACCCAAAACATAACCGTAACCCTCACCCAAACCATAACCCTAACCCTAACCCTAACCCAAACCCAAACCCTAACCCTAACCCTAACCCTTACCCAAACACTAACCCTAACCCTAACCCAAACCCAAACCCTAAAACTTTCCCTAACCCTAAGCCTAACCCTAACCCTAAACCTAAACGTAACCCTAACCCAAACGCAAACCCTAACCCTAACCCTAACCCAAACCAAAACCCTAACCCTAACCCTAACAATAACGCAAACCCTAACCCTAACCCTAACCCTAACCCAAACCCAAACACTAACCCTAACACTAACCCAAACCCAAACCCTAACCATAAACATAACCCTAACCCTAACCCTAACCCTAACCCAAACCCTTACCCTAACCCTAATCCAAACCCTAACCGTAACCCAAACCTTAACCCTAACCAAACCAAAACCTAACCCTTACACTAACCCTAACCCCAAGCCTAATCCTAAACCAAACCCAAACGATAACCCTAATTCTCAACCTAACCCTAAGTGAAAACCTAACACTAACCATAACCCAAACCATAACTCTATCCAAAAACCTAACATTAAACCTAAACGAAACCCAAAACTTAACCCTAACACTAACCCTAACAGTAAACCTAGCCCTGACCCGAACCCTAAACCTAACCCTAACCCAAACCCAAACCCTAACCCTAACACAAAACCTAACCCTAAAACAAACCCTAACCCTAACCCTAACCCTAACCCTAACCCTAAACCTAACCCAAACCCTAACCGTAACCCTAACCCTAACCCTAACGCTAACACAAACCCTAAAACTAAACCTAACCCAAACTCAAACCATAACCGTAACCCTCACCAAAACCATAACCCTAATCCTAAACCTAACCCTAACTCAAACCCTAACCGTAACCCTAACCCTAACCCTAACGCTAACACAAA
>JAJHUQ010000038.1:6007500-6017500 GCA_035773235.1 Eospalax fontanierii | reverse complement strand
TAACCCTAAGCGAAAACCTAACACTAACCCTAACCCAAACCATAACTCTATCCCAAAACCTAACCTTAAACCTAAACCAAACCCAAAACTTAACCCTAACACTAACCCTAACACTAAACCTAACCCTGACCCTAATCCTAACCCTAACCCTAACCCAAACCCAAACCCTAACCCTAACACAAAACCTAAGCCTAAAACAAACCCTAACCCTATCCCTAACCCTAACCCTAAACCTAAAAGTAACCTTAACCCAAACCCTAACTCTAACCCTAACCCTAACCCAAACCCAAACCCTAACCCTAACCCTAACGCTAACACAAACCCTAACCCTAACCCTAACCCTAACACTAACCCTAACACTATCCCTAAACCTAACCCTAACTCTAGACCTTACCCTAATCCAAATGCACACCCTAAACCTAACCCTAAACCTAAACCTAACCCAAGCCCTAACAGTAACCTTAGCCTAAACTTAACCCTAACCCAAACGCTAAACCTAAACCTAACCCGAACCCTAAACCTAATGCTAACACTAACCCTTACCCAAACAATAACCTTATCGCAAACCCTCACCCTAAACCTAACCTAAACCCTAACCCTAACACTAACCCTAACCCTAACCCAAACCCAAACCCTAACCCTAACCATAACCCTAACCCATCCTCTACCCGTACCCTAACTCTAACGATAAACCTAATACTAAACAAACCCCTAACCCTATACTTAACCCTTACCCTAACCCAAACATTAACCCTAAAACTAACCCTAACCCAAACCCTAACCCTAAACCTAACCCTAACCCAAACCCTAACCCTAACCCTAACCCAAACCCTAACCCTAACCCTAAACCAAACATTAACCCTAAACCTAACCCTAACCCAAACGCTAACCCTAAACCTAACCCTAGCCCAAAAGCTAACCCTAAACCTAACCCTAACACAAACCCTAAACCTAACCCAAACCCAAACCCAAACCCTAAACCTAACCCTAAACCTAACCCAAACTCTAACCATAACTCTAACCCTAACCATAACCCTAACCCTAAACCTAACACTAACCCAAACCCTAACCCTAAACCTACCCCTTACCCAAACCCTAACTATAACCAGAACCCAAACCATAACTCTATCCCTAAACATAACCCTAACCCTAAACCTTACCGTAATCCTAACGCACACCCTAACCTTACCCTAACGCTAACCCTAACCCTAAACCTAACCCAAGCCCTAACACTAACCTTAGCCTAAACTTAACCCTAACCCAAACGCTAAATCTAACCCTAACCCTAAGCCTAACCCTAATTCTAACACTAACCCTTACCCAAACACTAACCTTATCGCAAACCCTCACCCTAAACCTAACCTAAACCCTAACCCTAACCCTAACACTAAACCTAACCCAAACCCAAACCCTAATCCTAACACTAACCCTAACCCTAACCCTAACACTCACCTAAACCAAACGGAAACCCTAACCCTAACCCTAACCCAAACTCAAACACTAAACCTAAACCTAACTATAATACAAACCCTAACCCTAACCCTAACCCAAACCCAAACCCTAACTCTAACCATAACCCTAACCCATCCTCTACCCGTACCCTAACCCTAACACTAAACCTAATACTAAACAAACCCCTAACCCTATACCTAACCCTTACCCTAACCCAAACATTAACCCTAAAACTAACCCTAACCCAAACCCTAACCCTAAACCTAAGCCTAACCCCAACCCTAACCCTAACCCTAACCCAAACCCAAACCCTAACTCTAACCATAACCCTAACCCATCCTCTACCCGTACCCTAACCCTAACACTAAACCTAATACTAAAGAAACCCCTAACCCTATACCTAACCCTTACCCTAACCCAAACATTAACCCTAAAACTAACCCTAACCCAAACCCTAACCCTAAACCTAAGCCTAACCCCAACCCTAAACCTAACCCTAACACAAATCCTAACCCTAACCCAAACCCAAACCCAAACACTAAACCTAAACCTAATCCTAACCCAAACTCTAACCGTAACTCTAACCCTAACCCTAAACCTAACACTAACCCAAACCCTAACACTAACCCTAACCCTAATCCTAACCCTAACCCAAATATTAAACCTAAACCTAACCCTAACCCTAACCCAAACCCTAACACTAACCCTAACACAAACCCTAACCCTAACCCTAACCCTAAGTCTAAGCCTAAACCTACCCCTAACACAAACCCTAACCCATCCCTAACCCTAACCCTAACCCTAACCCTAACCCAAACTCAAACCCTAAACCGAATGCTAACCCTAACCCAAACCCGATCCCTATCCCTAACCCCTGTCCAGACCCTAGATCTGACCCTAACCCTAACCCGAACCAAAACCTAAACCTAACCCAAACCCTGACCCTAACACTAACCCTAACCCAAACCCTAACCCTAACCCTAAACCTAACCCAAACCCAAACCCTTACACTAATCGTCACCCTAACCCTAACCCAAACCCAAACCCAAACACTAAATCTAACCCTAACCCTAACCCTAACCGTAACCCAAAGCCTAAACCGAAACCTAACCCTAACCCAATTCCTCACACTAATCCTAAACCTAACACACACCCTAACCCTAACCTTAACCCTAACCCAAATCCAAAGCCTAACCCTAACCCTAACACTAACCCAAACCCAAACCCTAACCGTAAACCTAACCCTAACCCTAACCCTAATACTAACTCTAAGCATAACACAAACCCTAACCCTAACCCTAACCCTAACCCTAATCCTAAACCTAACCCTAACCCAAACCTTAACGCTAACCAAACCAAAACCTAACCCTTACACTAACCCTAACCCCAAGCCTAATCCTAAACCAAACTCAAACAATAACAATAATTCTCAATCTAACCCTAAGCAAAAACCTAACACTAACCCTAACCCTAACCCTAACACTAAACCTAACCCTGACCCTAACCCTAAACCTAACCCTAACCCAAACACAAACCCTAACCCTAACACAAAACCTAACACTAAAACAAACCCTAACCCTAAACCTAACCCAAACCCAAACCATAACCGTAACCCTCACCCAAACCATAACCCTAATCCTAACCCTAACTCTAAACCAAACCCTAACCGTAACCCTAACCCTAACCCTAACGCTAACACAAACCCTAACACTAACCCTGACCCTAGCCCTAACCCTGACCCAAACACTAACTCTAACCATAACCCTAAGCCAAACCCAAACCCTAAACCTAACCCTAACAATAACGCAAACCCAAACGCTAACCCTAACCCTAACCCAAACCCAAACCCTAACCCTAACCCTAACCCAAACCCTAACTCTAACCCTAACCCTAACCCAAACCCAAACCCTAACCCTAACCCTAACAATAATGCTAACCCTAACGCTAAACCTAACCCTACCCTAACCCTAACCCTAAACATAACCCAAACCCAAACCCTAACCCTAAACCTAACCCTTACCCAAACCCTAACCATAACCAGAACCCAAACCATAACTCTATCCCTAAACCTATCCCTAACCCTAGACCTTACCCTAATCCAAACGCACACCCTAACCCTAACCCTAACCCTAACCCTAACTCTAAACCTAACCAAACCCAAGCCCTAACTGTAACCTTAGCCTAAACTTAACCCTAACCCAAACGCTAAACCTAACCCTAACCCTAACCCTAAACCAAATCCTAACACTAACCCTTACCCAAACACTAACCTTATCGCAAACCCTCACCCTAAACCTAACCTAAACCCTAACTCTAACCCTAACCCTAACCCTAACCCAAACCCAAACCCTAACCCTAACCATAACCCTAACCCACCCTCTACCCGTACCCTAACCCTAACACTAAACCTAATACTAAACAAACCACTAACCCTATACCTAACCCTTACCCTAACCCAAACATTAACCCTAAAACTAACCCTAACCCAAACCCTAACCCTAACCCTAACCCTAGCCCAAAACCTAACCCTAAACCTAACCCTAACACAAACCCTAACGGTAACCCAAACCCAAACCCAAAACCTAAACCTAACCCTAACCCTAACCCAAACTCTAACCCAAACCCTAACACTAACCCTAACCATAACCCTAACCCTAACCCTAACCCAAACATTAAACCTAAACCTAACCCTAACCCAAACCCTAACACTAACCCTAACACAAACACTAACCCTAACCCTAACCCTAAGCCTAAGCCTAAACCTAACCGTAACACAAACCCTAACCCTAACCTAACCCTAAACCTAACCCTAACCCTAACCCAAACTCAAACCCTAAACCTAATGCTAACCCTAACCCAAACACTATCCCTAACCCTAACCCTTATGCAAACCATAAATCTAACCCTAACCCTAACGCGAACCAAAACCTAAACCTAACTCAAACCCTGACCCTAACACTAACCCTAACCCAAAACCTAAACCTAACGCTAACCCTAACGCTAACCATAAACCTACCCCTAACCCAAACCCTAACCCTAACCCTAACCTTAACTCAAACCCTAACCCTAATCCTAACCCTAACCCAAACCCAAACCCTAACCCTAACCCTAACTCAAACCCTACTCCTAACCCTAACACTAACCCTAACCCTAAACCTAACCCTAACCCTAACCCAAACCAAACCCTACCTCAAACCCTAAACCCAACCCTAACCCTAACATTAACCCTAAACGAAACCAAACCCTAACCTTAACCCTAACCCTAACCCAAAGCCTAAACCGAAACCTAACCCTAACCCAAATCCTCACACTAATCCTAAACCTAACACACACACTAACCCTAACCTTAACCCTAACCCAAATCCAAACCCTAACCCTAACCCTAACACTAACCCAAACCCAAACCCTAACCGTAAACCTAACCCTAACCCTAACCCTAACCCTAACCCTAACCCTAACCCAAACCCTAACCCTAACCCTAACCCTAATCCAAACCCTAACCCTAACCCAAACCTTAACCCTAACCAAACCAAAACCTAACCCTTACACTAACCCTAACCCCAAGCCTAATCCTAAAGCAAACCCAAACAATAACCCTAATTCTCAACCTAACGCTAAGCGAAAACCAAACCCTAACCCTAAACTTAACCCTAACCCTAACAGTAACCCAAACCCAAACCCTAACCGTGAACCTAACCCTAACCCTAACCCTAACTCTAACCCAAACCCTACCCCTAACCCTAACCCTAATCCAAACCCTAACCCTAACCCAAACCTTAACCCTAACCAAACCAAAACCTAAACCTTACACTAACCCTAACACCAAGCCTAATCCTAAAGCAAATCCAAACAATAACCCTAATTCTCAACCTAACCCTAAGCGAAAACCAAACCTTAACCCTAACCCTAACCCTAACCCTAGCCCTAACCCTAACCCTAACCCAAACCATAACTCTATCCAAAAACCTAACCTTAACCCTAAACAAACCCAAAACTTAACCCTAACACTAACCCTAACACTAAACCTAACCCTGACCCTGAACCTAACCCTAACCCTAACCCAAACACAAACCCTTACCCTAACACAAAACCTAACCCTAAAACAAACCCTATCCCTAAACCTAAACCTAAACCTAAAAGTAACCCTAACCCAAACACAAACCCTAACCCCAACCCTAAACCTAAACCAAACCCAAACCCTAACCGTAACCCTAACCCTAACCCTAACGCTAACACAAACCCTAACCCTAAACCTAACCCAAACCCAAACCATAACCATAAGCCTCACCCAAACCATAACCATAATCCTAACGCTAAACCTAACCCAAACCCTAACCGTAACCATAACCCTAACCCTAACGCTAACACAAACACTAACCCTAACCCTAACCCTAACCCTAACCCAAACCCTAAATCTAACCCTAACCCTAACCCTAAGCCTACCCCTAACCCAAACCCTAACCCTAACCCTAATCAAATCCCAAACACTAACCCTAACCCTAACCCTAACCCTAAACGTAACCCTAACCCAAACGCAAACCCTAACCCTAACCCTAAAACTAACCCAAACCCTAACCGTAACCCTAACCCTAACCCTAACGCTAACACAAACCCTAACCCAAACCCTAAACTTAACCCTAACCCAAACCCTAACTCTAACCCTAACCCTAACCCAAACCCTAACCTTAACCCTAACCCTAACCCTAACGCAAACCCTAACCCTAACCCTAACCCAAACCCAAACCCTAACCCTAACCATAACCCTAACCCACCCTCTACCCGTACCCTAACCCTAACACTAAACCTAATACTAAACAAACCACTAACCCTATACCTAACCCTTACCCTAACCCAAACATTAACCCTAAAACTAACCCTAACCCAAACCCTAACCCTAACCCTAACCCTAGCCCAAAACCTAACCCTAAACCTAACCCTAACACAAACCCTAACGGTAACCCAAACCCAAACCCAAAACCTAAACCTAACCCTAACCCTAACCCAAACTCTAACCCAAACCCTAACACTAACCCTAACCATAACCCTAACCCTAACCCTAACCCAAACATTAAACCTAAACCTAACCCTAACCCAAACCCTAACACTAACCCTAACACAAACCCTAACCCTAACCCTAACCCTAAGCCTAAGCCTAAACCTAACCGTAACACAAACCCTAACCCTAACCTAACCCTAAACCTAACCCTAACCCTAACCCAAACTCAAACCCTAAACCTAATGCTAACCCTAACCCAAACACTATCCCTAACCCTAACCCTTATGCAAACCATAAATCTAACCCTAACCCTAACGCGAACCAAAACCTAAACCTAACTCAAACCCTGACCCTAACACTAACCCTAACCCAAAACCTAAACCTAACGCTAACCCTAACGCTAACCATAAACCTACCCCTAACCCAAACCCTAACCCTAACCCTAACCTTAACTCAAACCCTAACCCTAATCCTAACCCTAACCCAAACCCAAACCCTAACCCTAACCCTAACTCAAACCCTACTCCTAACCCTAACACTAACCCTAACCCTAAACCTAACCCTAACCCTAACCCAAACCAAACCCTACCTCAAACCCTAAACCCAACCCTAACCCTAACATTAACCCTAAACGAAACCAAACCCTAACCTTAACCCTAACCCTAACCCAAAGCCTAAACCGAAACCTAACCCTAACCCAAATCCTCACACTAATCCTAAACCTAACACACACACTAAACCTAACCTTAACCCTAACCCAAATCCAAACCCTAACCCTAACCCTAACACTAACCCAAACCCAAACCCTAACCGTAAACCTAACCCTAACCCTAACCCTAACCCTAACCCTAACCCTAACCCAAACCCTAACCCTAACCCTAACCCTAATCCAAACCCTAACCCTAACCCAAACCTTAACCCTAACCAAACCAATACCTTACCCTTACACTAACCCTAACCCCAAGCCTAATCCTAAAGCTAACCCAAACAGTAACCCTTATTCTCTACCTTACGCTAAACGAAGACCACACCCTTGCCCTAAACTTACCCCTTACCCTAACAGTAACCCAAACCCAAACCCTAACCGTGAACCTAACCCTAACCCTAACCCTAACTCTAACCCAAACCCTAACCCTAACCCTAACCCTAATCCAAACCCTAACCCTAACCCAAACCTTAACCCTAACCAAACCAAAACCTAAACCTTACACTAACCCTAACACCAAGCCTAATCCTAAAGCAAATCCAAACAATAACCCTAATTCTCAACCTAACCCTAAGCGAAAACCAAACCTTAACCCTAACCCTAACCCTAACCCTAGCCCTAACCCTAACCCTAACCCAAACCATAACTCTATCCAAAAACCTAACCTTAACCCTAAACAAACCCAAAACTTAACCCTAACACTAACCCTAACACTAAACCTAACCCTGACCCTAAACCTAACCCTAACCCTAACCCAAACACAAACCCTTACCCTAACACAAAACCTAACCCTAAAACAAACCCTATCCCTAAACCTAAACCTAAACCTAAAAGTAACCCTAACCCAAACGCAAACCCTAACCCTAACCCTAACCCTAAACCAAACCCAAACCCTAACCGTAACCCTAACCCTAACCCTAACGCTAACACAAACCCTAACCCTAAACCTAACCCAAACCCAAACCATAACCATAAGCCTCACCCAAACCATAACCATAATCCTAACGCTAAACCTAACCCAAACCCTAACCGTAACCATAACCCTAACCCTAACGCTAACCCAAACACTAACCCTAACCCTAACCCTAACCCTAACCCAAACCCTAAATCTAACCCTAACCCTAACCCTAAGCCTAACCCTAACCCAAACCCTAACCCTAACCCTAATCAAATCCCAAACACTAACCCTAACCCTAACCCTAACCCTAAACGTAACCCTAACCCAAACGCAAACCCTAACCCTAACCCTAAAACTAACCCAAACCCTAACCGTAACCCTAACCCTAACCCTAACGCTAACACAAACCCTAACCCAAACCCTAAACTTAACCCTAACCCAAACCCTAACTCTAACCCTAACCCTAACCCAAACCCTAACCTTAACCCTAACCCTAACCCTAACGCAAACCCTAACCCTAACCCTAACCCAAACCCAAACCCTAACCCTAACCCTAACCCTAACCCTAACCCAAACACAAACCCAAAGCCTAACCCTAACCCTAAACATAACCCAAACCCAAACCCTAACCCTAAACCTAACCCTTACCCAAACCCTAACCATAACCAGAACCCAAACCCTAACTCTATCCCTAAACCTAATCCTAACCCTAAACCTTACCCTAATCCAAACACAGACCCTAACCCTAACTCTAACCCTAACCCTAACCCTAAACCTAACCCAAGCCCTAACTTTAACCTTAGCCTAAACTTAACCCTAACCCAAACGCTAAATGTAACCCTAACCCTAACCCAAACCCTAACCCTAACCCTAACCCAAACACAAACCCTAAAGCTAACCCTAACCCTAACCCTAACCCTAACCCAAACCCTAACCGTAACCCTAACCCTAACCCTAACGCTAACACAAACCCTTACCCTAACCCTAACCCTAACCCTAACACAAACCCTCACTCTAAGCCTAACCATAACCCAAACCCAAACCCTAACACTAACCATAACAATAACGCAAACCCTAACCCTAACCCTAACCGAAACCCAAACCCAAAACCTAACCCTAGCCCGAAACCAAACACAAACCCAAACCCTAACGCTAAACCTAAACATAACCCAAACCCAAACCCTAACCCTGAACCTAACCCTTACCCAAACCCTAACCATAACCAGAACCCAAACCATAACTCTATCCCTAAACCTAACCCTAACCCTAAACCTTACCCTAATCCAAACGCACACCCTAGCCCTATCCCTAACCCTAACCCTAAACCTAAACCTAACCCAAGCCCTAACACTAACCTTAGCCTAAAATTAACCCTAACCCAAACGCTAAACCTAACCCTAACCCTAACCCTAATCCTAACAATAACCCTTACCCAAACACTAACTTTATCGCAAAACCTCACCGTAAACCTAACCTAAACCCTAACCCTAACCCTAACACTAAACCTAACCCAAACCCAAACCCTAATCCTAACACTAACCCTAACCCTAACCCTAACACTCACCCTAAACCAAACGGAAACCCCAACCCTAACCCTAAACCTAACTCAAACCCTAACCCTAAACCTAACTCTAATACAAACCCTAACCCTAACCCTAACCCAAACCCAAGCCCTAACCCTAACCATAACCCTAACCCATCCTCTACCCGTACCCTAACCCTAACACTAAACCTAATACTAAACAAACCCCTAACGCTATACCTAACCCTTACCCTAACCCAAACATTAACCCTTAAACTAACCCTAACCCAAACCCTAACCCTAAACCTAACCCTAACCCAAACCCTAACCCTAACCCTAACCCTAACCCTAACCCTAACCCTAACCCTAACCCTAACCCAAACATTAACCCTAAACCTAACCCTAACCCAAACGCTAACCCTAAAC
>JAJHUQ010000038.1:5945000-5950000 GCA_035773235.1 Eospalax fontanierii | reverse complement strand
AAACCATAACTCTATCCCAAAACCTAACCTTAAACCTAAACCAAACCCAAAACTTAACCCTAACACTAACCCTAACACTAAACCTAACCCTGACCCTAACCCTAACCCTAACCCTAACCCAAACAAAAACCCTAACCCTAACAAAAAACCTAAGCTGAAAGCAAACCCTAACCCTATCGCTAACCCTTACCCTAAACCTATAAGTAACCCTAACCCAAACGCAATCCCTAACCCTAACCCTAACCCTAAATGTAACCCAAACCCTAACCGTAAACCTAACCCTAACCCTAACGCTAACACAAACCCTAACCCTAAACCTAAACCAAACCCAAAACATAACCGTAACCCTTACCCAAACCATAACCCTAATCCTAACCCTAACCCTAACCCAAACCCTAACCGTAACCCTAACCCTAACCCTAACGCTAACACAAACCCTAACCCTCACCCCAAAACTAACCCTAACCCTAACCCAAACCCTAACTCTACCCCTAACCCTAACCCAAACCAAACCCTAACCCTAACCCTAAATCTAACCCAAACACTAACCCTAACCCTAACCCAAACCCAAACCCTAAACCTAACCCTAACCCTAAGCCTAACCCTAACCCTAAACCTAAACGTAACCCTAACCCAAACGCAAACCCTAACCCTAACCCTAACCCTAACCCTAACACAAATCCTAACCGTAACCCTAACCCTTACGCTAACACAAACCCTAACCCTAACGTTAACCCTAACCCTAACCCAAACCCTAACTCTAACCCTAACCCTAACCCAAACCAAAACCCTAACCCTAACCCTAACAATAACGCAAACCCTAACCCTAACCCTAACCGTAACCCAAACATAAACCCTAACCCTAACCCTAACTCTAACCCAAACACAAACCCAAACCCTAACCCTAACCCTAACCCAAAGCATAACCCAAACCCAAACCCTAACCCTAAACCTAACCCTTACCCAAACCCTAACCATAACCAGAACCCAAACCATAGCTCTATCCCAAAACCTAACCCTAACCCTAAACTTTACTCTAATCCAAACGCACACCCTAACCCTAACACTAACCCTAACCCTAAACCTAAACCTAACCCAAACCCTAACACTAACCTTAGCCTAAACTTAACCCTAACCCCAACGCTAAACTTAACCCTAACCCTAACCCTAACCCTAATCCTAACACTAACCCTTACCCAAACACTAACCTTATCGCAAAACCTCACCGTAAACCTAACCTAAACCCTAACACTAACCCTAACGCTAACACTAAACCTAACCCAAACCCAAACCCTAATCCTAACACTAACCCTAACCCTAACCCTAACACTCACCCTAAACCAAACGGAAACCCTAACCCTAACCCTAACCCTAACCCTAACCCTAACCCAAACCCAAACCCTAACCCTAACCAAAACCCTAATCCATCCTCTAACCGTACCCTAACCCTAACACTAAACCTAATACTAAACAAACCCCTAATCCTATACCTAACCCTTACCCTAACCCAAACATTAACCCTAAAACTAACCCTAACCCAAACCCTAACCCTAAACCTAACCCTATCCCAAACCCTAACCCTAACCCTAACCCTAACCCAAACCCTAACCCTAACCCTAACCCAAACATTAACCCTAAACCTAACCCTAACCCAAACGCTAACCCTAAACCTAACCCTAGCCCAAAACCTAACCCTAAACCTAACCCTAACACAAACCCTAACCCTAACCCAAACCCTAAACCTAAACCTAACCCTAACCCAGACCCTAACCCAAACTCTAACCCTAACCCGAACCCTAACCCTAACCCTAACCCAAACCCTAACCCTAACCCTAACCCTAACCCAAACCCTAACCCTAACCCTAACCCAAACATTAACCCTAAACCTAACCCTAACCCAAACGCTTACCCTAAATCTAACCCTAGCCCAAAACCTAACCCTAACCCTAACCCTAACCCTAACCCTAACCCTAACCCAAACCCTAACCCTAACCCTAACCGTAACCCTAACCCTAACCCTAAACCTAACAATAACCCAACCCTAACCCTAACCCTAACCCAAACCCTAACCCTAACACTAACCCAAACATTAACCCTAAACCTAACCCTAATCCAAATGCTAACCCTAAACCTAACCCTAGCCCAAAACCTAACCCTAAACCTAACCCAAACCCAAACCCAAACCCTAAACCTAAACCTAACCCTAACCCAAACTCTAACCGTAACTCTAAACCTAACCCTAACCCTAATCCTAAACCTAACACTAACCCAAAACCTAACACTTACGCTAACCCTAACCCTAACCAAACATTTAACCTAAACATAACCCTAACCCTAACCCTAACACTAACCCTAACCCTAACCCTAACCCTAATCCAAACCCTAACCCTAACCCAAACCTTAACCGTAACCAAACCAAAACCTAACCCTTACACTAACCCTAACCCCAAGCCTAATCCTAAACCAAACCCAAACAATAACCCTAATTCTCAACCTAACCCTAAGCCAAAACCTAACACTAACCCTAACCCAAACCATAACTCTATCCCAAAACTTAACCTTAAACCTCATCCAAACCCAAAACTTAACCTTAACATTAACCCTAACACTAAACCTAACCCTGACCCTAACCCTAACCTTAACCCTAACCCAAAACCAAACCCTAACCCTAACACAAAACCTAAGCCTAAAACAAACCCTAACCCTATCCCTAACCCTAACCCTAAACCTAAAAGTAACCCTAACCCAAACGCAAACCCTAACCCTAACCCTAACCCTAAACCTAAACCAAACCCTAAACGTAACCCTAACACTAACCCTAATGCTAACACAAACCCTAACACTAAACCTAACCCAAACCCAAACCATAACCGTAACCCTCACCCAAACCATAATCCTAATCCTAATCCTAACCCTAACCCTAACCCAAACCCTAACTCTAACCCTAACCCTAACCCAAACCCAAACCCTAACCCTAACCCTAACCCAAACCCTATCCCGAACCCTAACCCAAACCCAAACCCTAAACCTAACCCTAACCCTAACCCTAACACTAACACTAACCCGAAACCTACACGTAACCCTAACCCAAACGCAAACACTAACCCTAACCCTAACCCTAACCCTAACCCAAACCCTCACCGTAACCCTAACCCTAACGCTAACAAAAACCCTAACCCTAACCCTAACCCTAACCCTAACTCTAACCCAAAACCTAACCCTAACCCTAACCCAAACACAAACCCAAACCCTAACCCTAACCCTAAACATAAAACAAACCCAAACCCTAACCCTAAACCTAACACTTACCCAAACCCCAACCATAACCAGAACCCAAAACATAACTCTATGCCTAAACCTAACCCTAACCCTAAACCTTACCCTAATCCAAACACACACCAAACACTAACCCTAACCCTAACCCTAAACCTAAACCTAACCCAAGCCCTAGCACTAACCTTAGCTTAAACTTAACCCTAACCCAAACGCAAAACCTAACCCTAACCCTAACCCTAACCCTAATCCTAACACTAACCCTTACCCAAACACTAACCTTATCGCAAACCCTCACCCTTAACCTAACCTAAACCCTAACCCTAACCCTAACCTAACCCAAACCCAAACCCTAACCCTAACCATAACCCTAACCCATCCTCTACCCGTACCCTAACACTAACACTAAACCTAATACTAAACAAACCCCTAACCCTATACCTAACCCTTACACTAACCCAAACATTAACCCTAAAACTAACCCTAACCCAAACCCTAACCCTAAACCTCACCCTAACCAAAACCCTAACCCTAACCCTAACGCAAACCCTAACCCTAACCCTAACCCAAACATTAACGCTAAACCTAACCCTAACCCAAACGCTAACCCTAAACCTAACCCTGGCCCAAAACCTAACCCTAAACCTAACCCTAACACAAACCCAAAACTAACCCAAACCCAAACCCAAACCTAAACCTAACCCTAACCCTAACCCAAACTGTAACCGTTACTCTAACCCTAACCCTAACCCTAACCCTAAACCTAACACTAACCCAAACCCTATCACTAACCCTAACCATAACCCTAACCCTAACCCTAACCCAAACATTAAACCTAAACCTAACCCTAACCCAAACTCTAACACTAACCCTAACACAAACCCTAACCCTAACCCTAACACTAAGCCTAAGCCTAAACCTAACCATAACACAAAACCTAACCCTAACCCTAACCCTAACCCTAACCGAAACTCAAAACCTAAACCTAATGCTAACCCTAACCCAAACCCTATCCCTAACCCTAACCCTTATGCAATCCTAAATCTAACCCTAACCCTAACCCGAACCAAAACCTAAACCTAAACCAGACCCTGACCCTAACACTAACCCTAACCCAAACCCTAAACCTAACCCTAACTCTAACCCAAATATTAACCCTAAACCTAACGCTAACCCTAACGCTAACCATAAACCTAACCCTAACCTTAACCCAAACCCTAACCCTAATCCTAACCCTAACCCAAACCCAAACCCTAACCCTAACCCTAACTCAAACCCTAACCCTAACCCTAACACCAACCCAAACCCAAACCCTAACCCTAACACAAAACCTAAGCCTAAAACAAACCCTAACCCTATCCCTAACCCTACCCCTAAACCTAAAAGTAACCCTAACCCAAACGCAAACACTAACCTTAACCCTAACCCTACACCTAACCCAAACTCTAACCGTAACCCTAACACAAACCCTAACGCTAACACAAACACTAACCCTAAACCTAACCCAAACCCAAACCATAACCGTAACCCTCATCCAAACCATAACCCTAATCCTAACCCTAACCCTAACCCAAACCCTAACCGTAACCCTAACCATAACCCTAACGCTAACACAAACCCTAACCCTAACCCTAACCCTAACCCTAACCCAAACCCTAACTCTATCCCTAACCTTAACCCAATCCCAAACCCTAACCCTAACCCTAACCCTAACCCTAACCCAAAAC
>JAJHUQ010000038.1:5932500-5935000 GCA_035773235.1 Eospalax fontanierii | reverse complement strand
AACCCTAACCCTAACCCTAACCCAAACCCAAACCCTAACGCTAATCCTAACAATAACCCAAACACAAACCCAAACCCTAACCCTAACCCTAAACATAACACAAACCCAAACCCTAACCCTAAAGCTAACACTTACCCAAACCCTAACCATAATCAGAACCCAAAACATAACTCTATCCCTAAACCTAACCCTAACCCTAAACCTTACCCTAATCCAAACACACACCCTAACACTAACCCTAAACCTAAACCTAACCCAAGCCCTAGCACTAACATAAGCCTAAACTTAACCCTAACCCAAACGCAAAACCTAACCCTAAGCCTAACCCTAACCCTAATCCTAACACTAACCCTTACCCAAACACTAACCTTATCGCAAACCCTCACCCTTAACCTAACCTAAACCCTAACCCTAACCCTAACCCTAACCCAAACCCAAACCCTAACCCTAACCATAACCCTAACCCATCCTCTACCCGTACCCTAACCCTAACACTAAACCTAATACTAAACAAACCCCTAACCCTGTACCTAACCCTACCCTAACCCAAACATTAACCCTAAAACTAACCCTAACCCAAACCCTAACCCTAAACCTAACCCTAACCAAAACCCTAACCCTAACCCTAACCCTAAACTTAACCCAAACCCTAACCCTAACCCTAACCCAAACATTAACCCTAAACCTAACCCTAACCCAAACGCTAACCCTAAACCTAACCCTAGCCCAAAACCTAACCCTAAACCTAACCCTAACACAAACCCAAACCTAACCCAAACCCAAACGCAAACCCTAAACCTAACCCTAAACCTAACCCAAACTGTAACCGTTACTCTAAACCTAACCCTAACCCTAACCCTAAACCTAACACTAAACCAAACCCTAACACTAACCCTAACCCTAACCCTAACCCTAACCCTAACCCTAACCCAAACATTAAACCTAAACCTAACCCTAACCCAAACCCTAACACTAACCCTAACACAAACCCTAACCCTAACCCTAACCCTAAGCCTAAGCCTAAACCTAACCATAACACAAAGCCTAACCCTAACCCTAACCCTAACCCTAACCCAAACTCAAACCCTAAACCTAATGCTAACACTAACCCAAACCCTATCCCTAACCCTAACTCTTATCCAAACCCTAAGTTTAACCCTAACCCTAACCCGAACCAAAAAGTAAACCTAAACCAAACCCTCACCCTAACCCTAACCCTAACCCAAACCCTAAACCTAACCCTAACTCTAAACCAATATTAACCCTAAACCTAACGCTAACCCTAACGCTAACCATAAACCTAACCCTAACCCTAACCCAAACCCAAACCCTAACCCTAACCCTAACCTTAACCCAAACCCTAACCCTAATCCTAACCCTAACCCAAACCCAAACCCTAACCCTAACCCTAACTCAAACCCTAACCCTAACCCTAACACCAACCCAAACCCAAACCCTAACCCTAACACAAAACCTAAGCCTAAAACAAACCCTAACCCTATACCTAACCCTACCCCTAAACCTAAAAGTAACCCTAACCCAAAGGCAAACCCTAACCCTAACCCTAAAGCTAAACCTAAACCAAACCCTAACCGTAACCCTAACATAAACCCTAACGCTAACACAAACACTAACCCTAAACCTAACCCAAACCCAAACCATAACCGTAACCCTCACCCAAACCATAACCCTAATCCTAACCCTAACCCTACCCCAAACCCTAACCGTAACCCTAACGCTAACAGTAACGCTAACACAAACCCTAACCCTAACCCTAACCCTGACCCAAACCCTAACTCTATCCCTAACCCTAACCCAAACCCAAACGCCAACACTAACCCTAAACCAAACCCAAACCCCAACCCTAACCCTAACCCAAAACCTAACCCTAACCCTAACCCAAACCCAAAACCTAAACCTAACCCTAACCCTAAGCCTAACCCTAACCCTAAACCTAAACGTAACCCTAACCCAAACGCAAACCCTAACCCTAACCCTAACCCAAATCCTAACCGTAACCCTAACCCTAACGCTAACACAAACCCTAACCCTAACCCTAACCCTAACCCAAACCCTAACTCTAACCCTAACCCTAACCCAAACCAAAACCCTAACCCTAAACCAAACAATAACGCAAACCCTAACCCTAACCCTAACCCTAACGCAAACCCAAACCCTAACCCTAACCCTAACCCAAACACAAACCCAAACCCTAACCCTAACCCTAAACATAAACCAAACCCAAACCCTAACCCTAAACCTAACCCTTACCCAAACCCTAACCATAACCAGAACCCAAACCATAGTTCTATCCCTAAACCTAACCCTAACCCTAAACCTTACCCTAATCCAAAAGCACACCCTAACCCTAACACTAACCCTAACCCTAAACCTAAACCTAACCCAAGCCCTAACACTAACCTTCGCGTAAACTTAACCCTAACCCAAACTCTAAACCTAACCCTAACCCTAACCCTAACCCTAATCCTAACACTAACCC
>JAJHUQ010000038.1:5917500-5925000 GCA_035773235.1 Eospalax fontanierii | reverse complement strand
CTAAACCAAACGGAAACCCTAACCCTAACCCTAACTCAAACCCTAACCCTAAACCTAACTCTAATACAAACCCTAACCCTAAACCTAACCCAAACCCAAACCCTAACCCTAACCATAACCCTAACCCATCCTCTACCCGTACCCTAACCCTAACACTAAACCTAACCCAAACCCAAACCCTAATCCTAACACTAACCCTAACCCTAACCCTAACACTCACCCTAAACCAAACGGAAACCCTAACCCTAACCGTAACCCTAACCCTAACCCAAACCCAAACCCTAACCCTAACCCTAAACCTAACCAAAACCCTAACCCATCCTCTACCCGTACCCTAACCGTAACACTAAACCTAATACTAAACAAATCCCTAACCCTATACCTAACCCTTACCGTAACCCAAACATTAACCCTAAACCTAACACTATCCCAAACCCGATTCCTAAACCTAATCCTAACCCAAACCCTAACACTAACCCTAACCCTAACCCAAACCCTAAACCTAACCCTAACCCAAACATTAACCCTAAACCTAACCCTAAACCAAACGTTAACCCTAAACATAGCCCTAGCCCAAAACCTAACCCTAAACATAACCCTAACACAAACCCTAACCCTAACCCAAACCCAAACCCAAACCCTAAACCTAAACCTAACCCTAACCCAAACCCTAACCCAAACTCTAACCCTAAACCTAATGCTAACACTAATCCAAACCCTAACCCTAACCCAAACCTTAACCCTAACCAAACCAAAACCTAACCCTTACACTAACCCTAACCCCAAGCCTAATCCTAAACCAAACCCAAACAATAACCCTAATTCTCAACCTAACCCTAAGCGAAAACCTAACACTAACCCTAACCCAAACCATAACTCTATCCCAAAACCTAACCTTAAACCTAAACTAAACCCAAAACTTAACCCTAACACTAAACCTAACCCTGACCCTAATCCTAACCCTAACCCTAAACCAAATCCAAACCCGAACCCTAACCCTCACCCTAACCCTAACCCTAAACCTAAAAGTAACCCTAACCCAAACGCAAACCCTAAACCTAACCCTAACCCTAAACCTAACCCAAACCCTAACCGTAACCCTAACACTAACCCTAACGCTAACACAAACCCTAACACTAAACGTAACCCAAAACCAAACCATAACCGTAATCCTCACCCAAACCATAACCCTAATCCTAACCCTAACCCTAACCCAAACCCTAACCGTAACCCTAACCCTAACCCTAACGCTAACACAAACCCTAACCCTAAACCTAAGCCTAACCCTAACCCAAACCCTAACTCTAACCCTAACCCTAACCCAAACCCAAAACGTAACCCTAACCCTAAACCTAACCCAAACCCTAACCCTAATCCTAACCCAAACCCAAACCCTAAACCTAACCCTTACCCTAACCCTAACCCTAACCCTAACACTAACACTAAATCTAAACGTAACCCTAACCCAAACGCAAACCCTAACCCTAACCCTAACCCTAACCCTAACCCTAAACCTAACCCTAACCGTAACCCTAACCCCAACGCTAACAAAAACCCTAACCCTAACCCTAACCCTAACCCTAACCCAAACCCAAACCCTAACCCGAACCAAAACCCTAACCCATCCTCTACCCGTACCCTAACCCTAACACTAAACCTAATACTAAACAAACCCCTAACCCTATACCTAACCCTTACCCTAACCCAAACATTAACCCTAAAACTAACCCTAACCCAAACCCTAAACCTAAACATAACCCTAACCCAAACCCTAATCCTAACCCTAACCCTAACCCAAACCTAAACCTAACCCTAACCCAAACATTAACCCTCAACCTAACCCTAACCCAAACGCTAACCCTAAACCTAACCCCAGCCCAAAACCTAACCCTAAACCTTACCCTAACACAAAGCCTAACGCTAACCCAAACCCAAACCCAAACCCTAAACCTAAACCTAACCCTAACCCAAACTCTAACCGTAAATCTAACCCTAACCGTAACCCTAACCCTAAACCTAACACTAACCCAAACCCTAACACTAACCGTAACCCTAACCGTAACCAAACATTAAACCTAAACCTAACCCTAACCCAAACCCTAACACTAAAACTAAGACAAACCCTAACCCTAACCCTAACCCTAAGCCTAAGCCTAAATCTACCCCTAACACAAACCCTAACCCTAACCCTAACCATAACCCAAACCCTAACCCAAACTCAAACCCTAAACCTAATGCTAACCCTAAACCAAACCCTAAACATAACCCAAACCCTGACCCTAACAGTAACCCTAACCCAAACCCTATACCTAACCCTAACCCTAACCCAAACCCAAACCCTTACACTAATCCTCATCCTAACCCTAACTCAAACTCAAACCCAAACACTAAATCTAACCCTAACCCTAACCCTAAACCTAACCCAAAGCCTAAACCGAAACCTAACCCTAACCCAAATCCTCACACTAATCCTAAACCTAACACACACCGTAACCCTAAACTTAACCCTAACCCAAACCCAAACCCTAACCCTAACCCTAACACTAACCCAAACCCAAACCCTAACCGTAAACCTAACCCTAACCCTAACCCTAACCCTAACTCTAAACCTAACCCAAACCCTAACCCTAACCCTAACCCTAACCCTAACCCTAACCCTAACCCTAACCCAAACCCAAACCATAACTGTAACCCTCACCCAAACCATAACCCTAATCCTAACCCTAACCCTAACCCAAACCCTAACCGTAAACCTAACCCTAACCCTAACGCTAACACTAACCCTAACCCTAACCCTAACCCTAACCCTAACCCAAACAATAACTCTAACCCTAACCCTAACCCAAACCCAAACCCTAACCCAAACCCAAACCCTAAAACTTTCCCTAACCCTAAGCCTAACCCTAACCCTAAACCTAAACGTAAACCTAACCCAAACGGAAACCCTAACCCAAACCCTAACCCTAACCCTAACCCTAACCCTAACCCAAACCAAAACCCTAACCCTAACCCTAACAATAACGCAAACCCTAACCCTAATCCTAACCCTAACCCAAACCCAAACCCAAACCCTAAACCTAACCCTAACCCTAACCCAAACTCTAAACGTAACTCTAACCCTAACCCTAACCCTAACCCTAACCCTAACCCTAACCCTAACCCTAACCCAAACCCTAACTCTAACCCTAACCGTAACCCAAACCAAACCCTAATCCTAACCCTAACAATAACGCAAACCCTACCCCTAAACCTAACCCTAACCCAAACCCAAACCCTAACCCTAACCCTAACCCTAACCCAAACACAAACCCAAACCCTAACCCTAACCCTAAACATAACCCAAACCCAAACCCTAACCCTAAACCTAACCCTTACCCAAACCCTAACCCTAAACCTAACCCTTACCCATACCCTAACCATAACCAGAAACCAAACCATAGCTCTATCCCTAAACCTAACCCTAACCCTAAACCTAACCCTAATCCAAACGCACACCCTAACCCTAAACCTAAACCTAACCCAAGCCCTAACACTAACCTTAGTCTAAACTTAACCCTAACCCAAACGCTAAACCTGACCCTTACCCTAAACCTAACCCTAATCCTAACACTAACCCTTATCAAACACTAACCTTATCGCAAACCCTCACCCTAAACCTAACCTAAACCCTAACCCTAACCCTAACCCTAACACTAAACCTAACCCAAACCCAAACCCTAATCCTAACACTAACCCTAACCCTAACCCTAACACTCACACTAAACCAAACGGAAACCCTAACCCTAACCCTAACCCTAACCCTAACCCTAACCTTAACCCTAACCGAAACCCAAACCCTAACCGTAACCAAAACCCTAACCCATCCTCTACCCGTACCCTAACCCTAACACTAAACATAATACTAAACAAACTCCTAACCCTATACCTAACCCTTACCCTAACCCAAACATTAACCCTAAAACTAACCCTAACCCAAACCCTAACCCTAAACCTAACCCTAACCCAAACCCTAACACTAACCCTAACCATAACCCAAACCCTAAACCTAACCCTAACCCAAACATTAACCCTAAACCTAACCCTAAACCAAACGTTAACCCTAAACATAACCCTAGCCCAAAACCTAACCCTAAACATAACCCTAACACAAACCCTAACCCTAACCCAAACCCAAACCCAAACCCTAAACCTAAACCTAACCATAACCCAAACCCTAACCCAAACTCTAACCCTAACCCGAACCCTAACCCTAACCCTAGCCCAAACCCTAAGCCTAAACCTAAACCTAACCCAAACCCTAACCCTAACCCTAACCCAAACATTAACCCTAAACCTAACCCTAACCCAAACGCTTACCCTAAATCTAACCCTAGCCCAAAACCTAACCCTAAACCTAACCCTAACACAAACACTAACCCTAACCCTAACCCTAACCCAAACCCTAACCGTAACCCTAACACTAACCCTAACGCTAACAAAAACCCTAACCCTAACGCTAACCCTAAGCCTAACCCTAACCCTAACCCAAACCCTAACACTAACCCTAACCCTAACCCAAACCCAAACCCTAACCCTAACCCCAACAATAACTCAAACCCTAACCCTAACCCGTACCCTAACCCAAACCCAAACCCTAACCCTAACACAAAACCTAAGCCTAAAACAAACCCTAACCCTAACCCAAACCCTAACCCAAACATTAAAACTAAACCTAACCCTAACCCAAACCCTAACCCTAAACCTAACCCTAACCCAAACCCTTACCCTAACTCTAACCCTAACCTAAACCCTAACCCTAACCCTAACCAAACATTAAACCTAAACCTAACCCTAACCCAAACCCTAACACTAACCCTAACACAAACCCTAACCCTAACCCTAACCCTAAGCCTAAGCCTAAATCTACGCCTAACACAAACCCTAACCCTAACCCTAACCCTAACCCTAACCCTAACCCAAACTCAAACCCTAAACCTAATGCTAACCCTAACCCAAACCCTAAACCTAACCCCAACCCTGACCCTAACACTAACCCGAACCCGAACCCTAAACCTAACCCTAACACTAACCCAAACCCAAACCCTTACACTAATCCTCACCCTAACTCTAACCCAAACCCAAACCCAAACACTAAATCTAACCCTAACCCTAAACCTAACCCAAAGCCTAAACCGAAACCTAACCCTAACCCAAATCCTCACACTAATCCTAAAACTAACACACACCCTAACCCTTACCTTAACCCTAATCCAAACCCTAACCGTACCCCTAACCCTAACCCTAACGCTAACACAAACCCTAACCCTAACCCTAACCCTAAGCCTAAGCCTAAATCTACCCCTAACACAAACCCTAACCCTAACCCTAACCCTAACACAAACTCAAACCCTAAACCTAATGCTAACCCTAATCCAAACCCTAACCCTAACCCAAACCTTAAGCCTAACCAAACCAAAACCTAACCCTTACACTAACCCTAACCCCAAGCCTAATCCTAAACCAAACCCAAACAATAACCCTAATTCTCAACCTAACCCTAAGCGAAAACCTAACACTAACCTAACCCAAACCATAACTCTATCCCAAAACCTAACCTTAAACCTAAACTAAACCCAAAACTTAACCCTAACACTAAACCTAACCCTGACCCTAACCCTAACCCTAACCCTAACCCAAACCCAAACCTTAACCCTAACACAAAACCTAAGCCTATAAAAAACCCTAACCCTATCTCTATCCCTTACTCTATCCCTAAAACTAAACCTAACCCAAACGCAAACCCTAAGCCTAACCCTAACCCTAAACCTAACCCAAACCCTAACCGTAACCCTAACACTAAACCTAACGCTAACACAAACCCTAACACTAAACGTAACCCAAACCCAAACCATAACCGTAATCCTCACCCAAACCATAACCCTAATCCTAACCCTAACCCTAACCCTAACCCTAACCCTAACCCTAACCCTAACGCTAACACAAACCCTAACCCTAACCCTAAGCCTAACTCTAAACCTAACCCTAACCCAAACCCAAAACCTAACCGTAACCCTAACCCAAACCCTAACCCTAATCCTAACGCTAACACAAACCCTAACGCTAACCCTAAGCCTAACTCTAACCCTAACCCAAACCCAAAACCTAACCCTAACCCTAACCCTAACCCAAACCCTAACCCTAATCCTAACCCAAACCCAAACCCTAAACCTAACCCTAACCCTAACCCTAACCCTAACACTAACACTAAACCTAAACGTAACCCTGACCCAAACGCAAATCCTAACCCTAACCCTAACCCGAACCCTAACCCTAAACCTAACCCAAACCGTAACCCTAACCCTAACGCTAACAAAAAACCTAACCCTAAACCTAACCCTAACCCAAACATTAACCCTAAACCTAACCCTAACCCAAACGCTAACCCTAAACCTAACCCTAGCCCAAAACCTAACCCTAAACCTAACCCTAACACAAAGCCTAACGCTAACCCAAACCCAAACCCAAAACCTAAACCTAAACCTAAACCTAACCCAAACATTAACCCTAAACCTAAACCTAACCCTAACCCTAACCCTAAACCTAACACTAACCCAAACCCTAACACTAACCCTAACCCTAACCCTAACCAAACATTAAACCTAAACCTAACCCTAACCCAAACCCTAACACTAACCCTAAGACAAACCCTTACCCTAACTCTAACCCTAAGCCTAAGCCTAAATCTACCCCTAACACAAACCCTAACCCTAACCCTAACCTTAACCCTAACCCTAACCCAAACTCAAACCCTAAACCTAATGCTAACCCTAAACCAAACCCGAAACATAACCCAAACCCTGACCCTAACACTAACCCTAACCCAAACCCTAAACCTAACCCTAAGCCTCACCCTAACCCAAACCCTTACACTAATCCTCACCCTAACCCTAACCCAAACTCAAACCCAAACACTAAATCTAACCCTAACCCTAACCCTAAACCTAACCCAAAGCCTAAACCGAAACCTAACCCTAACCCAAATCCTCACACTAATCCTAAACCTAACACACACCGTAAACATAACCTTAACCCTAACCCAAACCCTAACCCTAACCCTAACCCTAACACTAAGCCAATCCCGAACCCTAACCGTAAACCTAACCCTAACCCAAACCCAAACCCTAACCCTAACCCTAACCAAAACCCTAATCCATCCTCTACCCGTACCCTAACCCTAACACTAAACCTAATACTAAACAAACCCCTAACCCTATACCTAACCCTTACCCTAACCCAAACATTAACCCTAAAACTAACCCTAACCCAAACCCTAACCCTAAACCTAACCCTAACCCAAACCCTAACCCTAACTCTAACCCTAACCCAAACCCTAACCCTAACCCTAACCCAAACATTAACCCTAAACCTAACCCTAACCCAAACGCTAACCCTAAACCTAACCCTAGCCCAAAACCTAACCCTAAACCTAACCCTAACACAAACCCTAACCCTAACCCAAAC
>JAJHUQ010000038.1:5897500-5912500 GCA_035773235.1 Eospalax fontanierii | reverse complement strand
ATAGCTCTATCCCTAAACCTAACCCTAACTCTCAACCTAACCCTAATCCAAACGCACACCCTAACCCTAAACCTAAACCTAACCCAAGCCCTAACACTAACCTTAGCCTAAACTTAACCCTAACCCAAACTCTAAACCAAACCCTTACCCTAACCCTAACCCTAATCCTAACACTAACCCTTACCCAAACACTAACCTTATCGCAAACCCTCACCCTAAACCTAACCTCAACCCTAACCCTAACCCTACCCCTAACACTAAACCTAACCCAAACCCAAACCCTAATCCTAACACTAACCCTAACCCTAACCCTAACACTCACACTAAACCAAACGGAAACCCTAACCCTAACCCTAACCCTAACCCTAACCTTAACCCTAACCCAAACCCAAACCCTAACCGTAACCAAAACCCTGACCCATCCTCTACCCGTACCCTAACCCTAACACTAAACATAATACTAAACAAACCCCTAACCCTATACCTAACCCTTACCCTAACCCAAACATTAACCCTAAAACAAACCCTAACCCAAACCCTAACCCTAAACCTAACCTTAACCCAAACCCTAACACTAACCCTAACCCTAACCCAAACCCTAACCCTAACCCTAACCCAAACATTAACCCTAAACCTAACCCTAACCCAAACGTTAACCCTAAACATAACCCTAGCCCAAAACCTAACCCTAAACCTAACCCTAACACAAACCCTAACCCTAACCCAAACCCAAACCCAAACCCTAAACCTAAAGCTAACCCTAACCCAAACCCTAACCCAAACTCTAACCCTAACCCGGACCCTGACCCTAACCCTAGCCCCAACCCTAACCCTAACCCTAAACCTAACCCAAAGCCTAACCCTAACCCTAACCCAAACATTAACCCTAAACCTAACCCTAACCCAAACGCTTACCCTAAATCTAACCCTAGCCCAAAACCTAACCCTAAACCTAACCCTAACACAAACACTAACCCTAACCCTAACTCTAACACAAACGCTAACCGTAACCCTAACCCTAACCCTAACGCTAACAAAAACCCTAACCCTAACCCTAACCCTAAGCCTAACCCTAACCCTAACCCAAACCCTAACACTAACCCTAACCCTAACCCAAACCCAAACCCTAACCCTAACCCTAACAATAACTCAAACCCTAACCCTAACCCTAACCCTAACCCAAACCCAAACCCTAACCTTAACACAAAACCTAAGCCTAAAACAAACCCTAACCCTAACCCTAACCCTAACCCTAACCCTAACCCAAACATTAAAACTAAACCTAACCCTAACCCAAACCCTAACACTAACCCTAACACAAACCCTAACCCTAACCTTAACCCTAAGCCTAAGTCTAAATCTACCCCTAACACAAACCCTAACCCTAACCCTAACCCTAACCCTAACCCTAACCCAAACTCAAACCCTAAACCTAATGCTAACCCTAACCCAAACCCTATCCCTAAACCTAACCCTTATCCAAACCCTTAATCTAACCCTAACCCTAACCCGAACCAAAACCTAAACCTAACCCAAAACCTGACCCTAACACTAACCCTAACCCAAACCCTAAACCTAACCCTAACCCTAACCCAAACCCAAACCCTTACACTAATCTTCACCCTAACCCTAACCCAAACTCAAACCCAATCACTAAATCTAACCCTAACCCTAACCCAAAGCCTAAACCGAAACCTAACCCTAACCCAAATCCTCACACTAATCCTAAACCTAACACACACCCTAACCCTAACCTTAACCCTAACCCAAATCCAAACCCTAACCCTAACCCTAACACTAACCCAAACCCAAACCCTAACCGTAAACCTAACCCTAACCCTAACCCTAACCCTAACCCTAACTCTAACCCTAACCCAAACCCTAACCCTAACCATAACCCTAATCCAAACCCTAACCCTAACCAAAACCTTAACCTTAAACAAACCAAAACCTAACCCTTACACTAACCCTAACCCCAAGCCTAATCCTAAACCAAACCAAACAATAACCCTAATTCTCAACCTAACCCTAAGCGAAAACCTAACACTAACCCGAACCCAAACCATAACTCTATCCCAAAACCTAACCTTAAACCTAAACCAAACCCAAAACTTAACCCTAACACTAAACCTAACCCTAACCCTAACCCTATCCCAAACAAAAACCCTAACCCTAACACAAAACCTAAGCCTAAAACAAACCCTAACCCTATCCCTAACCCTAACCCTAAACCTGAAAGTAACCCTAACCCAAACCCTAAACCTAAACCTAACCCTAACCCAAACCCTAATCCTAATCCTAACACTAACCCTTACCCAAACACTAACCTTATCGCAAACCCTCACCCTAAACCTAACCTAAACCCTAACCCTAACCCTAACACTAATCCTAACCCAAACCCAAACCCTAATCCTAACACTAACCCTAACTCTAACCCTCACACTCATCCTAACCAAACGGAAACCCTAACCCTAACCCTAACTCAAACCCTAACCCTAACCCAAACCTTAACCCTAACCAAACCAAAACCTAACCCTTACACTAACCCTAACCCCAAGCCTAATCCTAAACCAAACCCAAACAATAACCCTAATTGTCAACCTAACCCTAAGCGAAAACCTAACACTAACCCTAACCCAAACCATAACTCTATCCCAAAACCTAACCTTAAACCTAAACTAAACCCAAAACTTAAACCTAACACTAAACCTAACCCTGAACCTAACCCTAACCCTAACCCAAACCCAAACCCAAACCTTAACCCTAACACAAAACCTAAGCCTAAAACAAACCCTAACCCGATTCCTAACCCTAACCCTAAACCTAAAAGTAACCCTAACCCAAACGGAAACCCTAACCCTAACCCTAACCCTAAACCTAACCCAAACCCTAACCGTAACCCTAACACTAACCCTAACGCTAACACAAACCCTAACACCAAACGGAACCCAAACCCAAACCATAACCGTAATCCTCACCCAAACCATAACCCTAATCCTAACCCTAACCCTAACCCAAACCCTAACCGTAACCCTAACCCTAACCCTAACGCTAACACAAACCCTAACCCTAACCCTAAGCCTAACCCTAACCCAAACCCTAACTCTAACCCTAACCCTAACCCAAACCCAAAACCTAACCCTAACCCTAACCCTAACCCAAACCCTAACCCTAACCCTAACAATAACTCAAACCCTAACCCTAAGCCTAACCCTAACCCAAACCCAAACCCTAACCCTAACACAAAACCTAAGCCTAAAACAAACCCTAACCCTAACCCTAACCCTAACCCTAACCCAAACATTAAAACTAAACCTAACCTTAACCCAAACCCTAACACTAACCCTAACACAAACCCTAAACCTAACCTTAACCCTAAGCCTAAGCCTAAATCTACCCCTAACACAAACCCTAACCCTAACCCTAACCCTAACCCTAACCCAAACTCAAACCCTAAACCTAATGCTAACCCTAACCCAAACCCTATCCCTAACCCTAACCCTTATCCAAACCCTTAATCTAACCCTAACCCTAACCCGAACCAAAACCTAAACCTAACCCAAAACCTGACCCTAACACTAACCCTAACCCAAACCCTAAACCTAACCCTAACCCTAACCCAAACCCAAACCCGTACACTAATCTTCACCCTAACCCTAACCCAAACCCAAACCCAATCACTAAATCTAACCCTAACCCTAACCCAAAGCCTAAACCGAAACATAACCCTAACCCAAATCCTCACACTAATCCTAAACCTAACACACACCCTAACCCTAAATTTAACCCTAACCCAACACCAAACCCTCACCTTCACCCTAACACTAACCCAAATCCAAACCCTAACCGTAAACCTAACCCTAACCCTAACCCTAACCCTAACTCTAACCCTAACCCAAACCCTAACCCTAACCATAACCCTAATCCAAACCCTAACCCTAACCTAAACCTTAACCTTAACCAAACCAAAACCTAACCCTTACACTAACCCTAACCCCAAGCCTAATCCTAAACCAAACCAAACAATAACCCTAATTCTCAACCTAACCCTAAGCGAAAACCTAACACTAACCCGAACCCAAACCATAACTCAATCCCAAAACCTAACCTTAAACCTAAACCAAACCCAAAACTTAACCCTAACACTAAACCTAACCCTAACCCTAACCCTAACCCAAACAAAAACCCTAACCCTAACACAAAACCTAAGCGTAAAACAAACCCTAACCCTATCACTAACCCTAACCCTAAACCTAAAAGTAACCCAAACCCAAACCCTAAACCTAAACCTAACCCTAACACAAACCCTAACCCTAATCCTAACACTAACCCTTACCCAAACACTAACCTTATCACAAACCCTCACCCTAAACCTAACCTAAACCCTAACCCTAACCCTAACCCTAACACTAAACCTAACCCAAACCCAAACCCTAATCCTAACACTAACCCTAACTCTAACCCTAACACTCATCCTAAACCAAACGGAAACCCTAACCCTAACCCTAACTCAAACCCTAACCCTGAACCTAACTCTAATACAAACCCTAACCCTAACCCTAACCCAAACCCAAACCCTAACCCTAACCATAACCCTAACCCAACCTCTACCCGTACCCTAACCCTAACACTAAACCTAACCCAAACCCAAACCCTAATCCTAACACTAACCCTAACCCTAACCCTAACACTCACCCTAAACCAAACGGAAACCCTAACCCTAACCCTAACCCTAACCCTAACCCTAACCCTAACCCTAACCCAAACCCAAACCCTAACCCTAAACCTAACCAAAACCCTAACCCATCCTCTACCCGTAACCTAACCCTAACACTAAACCTAATACTAAACAAATCCCTCACCCTATACCTAACATATACCCTAACCCAAATATTAACCCTAAAACTAACCCTAACCCAAACCCTAACCCTAAACCTAACCCTAACCCAAACCCTCACCCTAACTCTAACCCTAACCCAAACCCTAACCCTAACCCTAACCAAACATTAAACCTAAACCTAACCCTAACCCAAACCCTAACACTAACTCTAACACAAACCCTAACCCTAACCCTAACCCTAAGCCTAAGCCTAAATCTACGCCTAACACAAACCCTAACCCTAACCCTAACCCTAACCCTAACCCTAACCCAAACTCAAACCCTAAACCTAATGCTAACCCTAACCCAAACCCTAAACCTAACCCAAACCCTGACCCTAACACTAACCCTAACCCAAACCCTAAACCTAACCCTAACACTAACCCAACCCCAAACCCTACACTAATCCTCACCCTAACCCTAACCCAAACCCAAACACTAAATCTAACCCTAACCCTAAACCTAACCCAAAGCCTAAACCGAAACCTAACCCTAACCCAAATACTCACACTAATCCTAAAACTAACACACACCCTAACCCTTACCTTAACCCTAATCCAAACCCTAACCGTAACCCTAACCCTAACCCTACCGCTAACACAAACCCTAACCCTAACCCTAACCCTAAGCCTAAGCCTAAATCTACCCCTAACACAAACCCTAACCCTAACCCTAACCCTAACCCTAACCCTAACACAAACTCAAACCCTAAACCTAATGCTAACCCTAATCCAAACCCTAACCCTAACCCAAACCTTAAGCCTAACCAAACCAAAACCTAACCCTTACACTAACGCTAACCCCAAGCCTAATCCTAAACCAAACCCAAACAATAACCCTAATTCTCAACCTAACCCTAAGCGAAAACCTAACACTAACCCTAACCCAAACCATAACTCTATCCCAAAACCTAACCTTAAACCTAAACTAAACCCAAAACGTAACCCTAACACTAAACCTAACCCTGACCCTAACCCTAACCCTAACCCTAACCCAAACCCAAACCTTAACCCTAACACAAAACCTAAGCCTAAAACAAACCCTAACCCTATCCCTAACCCTAACCCTAAACCTAAAAGTAACCCTAACCCAAACGCAAACTCTAACCCTAACCCTAACCCTAAACCTAACCCAAACCCTAACCGTAACCCTAACACTAAACCTAACGCTAACACAAACCCTAACACTAAACGTAACCCAAACCCAAACCATAACCGTAATCCTCACCCAAACCATAACCCTAATCCTAACCCTAAACCTAACCCTAACCCTAACCCTAACCCTAACGCTAACACAAACCCTAACCCTAACCCTAAGCCTAACTCTAAACCTAACCCTAACCCAAACCCAAAACCTAACCCTAACCCTAACCCTAACCAAACCCTAACCCTAATCCTAACGCTAACACAAAACCTAACGCTAACCCTAAGCCTAACTCTAACCCTAACCCAAACCCAAAACCTAACCCTACCTCTAACCATAACTCACACCCTAACCCTAATCCTAACCCAAACCCAAACCCTAAACCTAACCCTAACCCTAACCCTAACCCTAACACTAACACTAAACCTAAACGTAACCCTAACCCAAACGCAAACCCTAACCCTAACCCTAACCCTAACCCTAACACTAAACCTAACCCAAACCGTAACCCTAACCCTAACGCTAACAAAAACCCTAACCCTAAACCTAACCCTAACCCAAACATTAACCCTAAACCTAACCCTAACCCAAACGCTAACCCTAAACCTAACCCTAGCCCAAAACCTAACCCTAATCCTAACCCTAACACACAGCCTAACGCTCACCCAAACCCAAACCCAAACCCTAAACCTAAACCTAAACCTAACCCAAACATTAACCCTAAACCTAACCCTAACCCTAACCCTAACCCTAAACCTAACACTAACCCAAACCCTAACACTAACCCTAACCCTAACCCTAACCAAACATTAAACCTAAACCTAACCCTAACCCAAACCCTAACACTAACCCTAAGACAAACCCTAACCCTAACCCTAACCCTAAGCCTAAGCCTAAATCTACCCCTAACACAAACCCTAGCCCTAACCCTAACCTTAACCCTAACCCTAACCCAAACTCAAACCCTAAACCTAATGCTAACCCTAAACCAAACCCTAAACATAACCCAAACCCTGACCCTAACACTAACCCTAACCCAAACCCTAAACCTAACCCTAACCCTAACCCTAACCCAAACCCTTACACTAATCCTCACCCTAACCCTAACCCAAACTCAAACCCAAACACTAAATCTAACCCTAACCCTAACCCTAAACCTAACCCAAAGCCTAAACCGAAACCTAACCCTAACCCAAATCCTCACACTAATCCTAAACCTAACACACACCGTAACCCTAACCTTAACCCTAACCCAAATCCAAACCCTAACCCTAACCCTAACACTAACCCAAACCCAAACCCTAACCGTAAACCTAACCCTAACCCAAACCCAAACCCTAACCCTAACCCTAACCAAAACCCTAATCCATCCTCTACCCGTACCCTAACCCTAACACTAAACCTAATACTAAACAAACCCCTAACCCTATACCTAACCCTTACCCTAACCCAAACATTAACCCTAAAACTAACCCTAACCCAAACCCTAACCCTAAACCTAACCCTAACCCAAACCCTAACCCTAACTCTAACCATAACCCAAACCCTAACCCTAACCCTAACCCAAACATTAACCCTAAACCTAACCCTAACCCAAACGCTAACCCTAAACCTAACCCTAGCCCAAAACCTAACCCTAAACCTAACCCTAACACAAACCCTAACCCTAACCCAAACCCATACCCAAACCCTAAACCTAAACCTAACCCTAACCCAAATTCTAACCGTAACTCTAACCCTAACCCTAACCCTAACCCTAAACCTAACACTAACCCAAACCCTAACACTAACCCTAACCGTAACCCTAACCAAATATTAAACCTAAACCTAACCCTAACCCAAACCCTAACACTAACCCTAACTCAAACCCTAAACCTAACCCTAACCCTAACCAAAACCCAAACCCTTACACTAATCCTCACCCTAACCCTAACCCAAACTCAAACCCAAACACTAAATCTAACCCTAACCCTAACCCTAAACCTAACCCAAAGCCTAAACCCAAACCTAACCCTAACCCAAATCCTCACACTAATCCTAAACCTAACACACACCGTAACCCTAAACTTAACCCTAACCCAAATCCAAACCCTAACCCTAACCCTAACACTAACCCAAACCCAAACCCAAACCGTAAAACTAACCCTAACCCTAACCCTAACCCTAACTCTAACCCTAACCCAAACCCTAACCCTAACCCTAATCCTAACCCTAACCCTACGCCTAACCCAAACCCTAACCCTAACCCTAACCCTAACCCTAACCGTAACCCAAGCCCAAACCCTAACCCTAACCATAACCCTAACCCATCCTCTAGCCGTACCCTAACCCTAACACTAAACCTAATACTAAACAAACCCCTAACCCTATACCTAACTCTTACCCTAACCTAAACATTTACCCTAAAACTAACCCTAACCCAAACCCTAACCCTAAACCTAACCCTAATCCAAACCCTAACCCTAACTCTAACCCTAACCCAAACCCTAACCCTAACCCAAACCCAAACCCTAAACCTAACCCTAACCCTAACCCAAACTCTAACCGTAACTCTAACCCTAATCCTAACCCTAACCCTAACCCTAACCCTAACCCTAACCCAAACCCTAACTCTAACCCTAACCCTAACCCAAACCAAAACCCTAACCCTAACCCTAACAATAACGCAAACCCTACCCCTAAACCTAACCCTAACCCAAACCCAAACCCTAACCCTAACCCTAACCCTAACCCAAACACAAACCCAAACCCTAACCCTAACCCTAAACATAACCCAAACCCAAACCCTAACCCTAAACCTAACCCTTACCCAAAACCTAACCATAACCAGAAACCAAACCATAGCTCTATCCCTAAACCTAAACCTAACTCTCAACCTAACCCTAATCCAAACGCACACCCTAACCCTAAACCTAAACCTAACCCAAGCCCTAACACTAACCTTAGCCTAAACTTAACCCTAACCCAAACTCTAAACCAAACCCTTACCCTAACCCTAACCCTAATCCTAACACTAACCCTTACCCAAACACTAACCTTATCGCAAACCCTCACCCTAAACCTAACCTAAACCCTAACCCTAACCCTAACCCTAACACTAAACCTAACCCAAACCCAAACCCTAATCCTAACACTAACCCTAACCCTAACCCTAACACTCACACTAAACCAAACGGAAACCCTAACCCTAACCCTAACCCTAACCCTAACCTTAACCCTAACCCAAACCCAAACCCTAACCGTAACCAAAACCCTGACCCATCCTCTACCCGTACCCTAACCCTAACACTAAACATAATACTAAACAAACCCCTAACCCTATACCTAACCCTTATCCTAACCCAAACATTAACCCTAAAACAAACCCTAACCCAAACCCTAACCCTAAACCTAACCTTAACCCAAACCCTAACACTAACCCTAACCCTAACCCAAACCCTAACCCTAACCCTAACCCAAACATTAACCCTAAACCTAACCCTAACCCAAACGTTAACCCTAAACATAACCCTAGCCCAAAACCTAACCCTAAACCTAACCCTAACACAAACCCTAACCCTAACCCAAACCCAAACCCAAACCCTAAACCTAAAGGTAACCGTAACCCAAACCCTAGCCCAAACTCTAACTCTAACCCGAACCCTAACCCTAACCCTAGCCCAAACCCTAACCCTAACCCTAAACCTAACCCAAAGCCTAACCCTAACCCTAACCCAAACATTAACCCTAAACCTAACCCTAACCCAAACGCTTACCCTAAATCTAACCCTAGCCCAAAACCTAACCCTAAACCTAACCCTAACACAAACACTAACCCTAACCCTAACCCTAACACAAACGCTAACCGTAACCCTAACCCTAACCCTAACGCTAACAAAAACCCTAACCCTAACCCTAACCCTAAGCCTAACCCTAACCCTAACCCAAACCCTAACACTAACCCTAACCCTAACCCAAACCCAAACCCTAACCCTAACCCTAACAATAACTCAAACCCTAACCCTAACCCTAACCCTAACCCAAACCCAAACACTTACCTTAACACAAAACCTAAGCCTAAAACAAACCCTAACCCTAACCCTAACCCTAACCCTAACCCTAACCCAAACATTAAAACTAAACCTAACCCTAACCCAAACCCTAACACTAACCCTAACACAAACCCTAACCCTAACCTTAACCCTAAGCCTAAGCCTAAATCTACCCCTAACACAAACCCTAACCCTAACCCTAACCCTAACCCTAACCCTAACCCAAACTCAAACCCTAAACCTAATGCTAACCCTAACCCAAACCCTATCCCTAAACCTAACCCTTATCCAAACCCTTAATCTAACCCTAACCCTAACCCGAACCAAAACCTAAACCTAACCCAAAACCTGACCCTAACACTAACCCTAACCCAAACCCTAAACCTAACCCTAACCCTAACCCAAACCCAAACCCTTACACTTATGTTCACCCTAACCCTAACCCACACTCAATCCCAATCACTAAATCTAACCCTAACCCTAACCCAAAGCCTAAACCGAAACCTAACCCTAACCCAAATCCTCACACTAATCCTAAACCTAACACACACCCTAACCCTAACCTTAACCCTAACCCAAATCCAAACCCTAACCCTAACCCTAACACTAACCCAAACCCAAACCCTAACCGTAAACCTAACCCTAACCCTAACCCTAACCCTAACTCTAACCCTAACCCAAACCCTAACCCTAACCATAACCCTAATCCAAACCCTAACCCTAACCAAAACCTTAACCTTAAACAAACCAAAACCTAACCCTTACACTAACCCTAACCCCAAGCCTAATCCTAAACCAAACCAAACAATAACCCTAATTCTCAACCTAACCCTAAGCGAAAACCTAACACTAACCCGAACCCAAACCATAACTCTATCCCAAAACCTAACCTTAAACCTAAACCAAACCCAAAACTTAACCCTAACACTAAACCTAACCCTAACCCTAACCCTATCCCAAACAAAAACCCTAACCCTAACACAAAACCTAAGCCTAAAACAAACCCTAACCCTATCCCTAACCCTAACCCTAAACCTGAAAGTAACCCTAACCCAAACCCTAAACCTAAACCTAACCCTAACCCAAACCCTAATCCTAATCCTAACACTAACCCTTACCCAAACACTAACCTTATCGCAAACCCTCACCCTAAACCTAACCTAAACCCTAACCCTAACCCTAACACTAATCCTAACCCAAACCCAAACCCTAATCCTAACACTAACCCTAACTCTAACCCTCACACTCATCCTAACCAAACGGAAACCCTAACCCTAACCCAAACTCAAACCCTAACCCTAACCCAAACCTTAACCCTAACCAAACCAAAACCTAACCCTTACACTAACCCTAACCCCAAGCCTAATCCTAAACCAAACCCAAACAATAACCCTAATTGTCAACCTAACCCTAAGCGAAAACCTAACACTAACCCTAACCCAAACCATAACTCTATCCCAAAACCTAACCTTAAACCTAAACTAAACCCAAAACTTAAACCTAACACTAAACCTAACCCTGAACCTAACCCTAACCCTAACCCTAACCCAAACCCAAACCCAAACCTTAACCCTAACACAAAACCTAAGCCTAAAACAAACCCTAACCCGATTCCTAACCCTAACCCTAAACCTAAAAGTAACCCTAACCCAAACGCAAACCCTAACCCTAACCCTAACCCTAAACCTAACCCAAACCCTAACCGTAACCCTAACACTAACCCTAACGCTAACACAAACGCTAACACTAAACGTAACCCAAACCCAAACCATAACCGTAATCCTCACCCAAACCATAACCCTAATCCTAACCCTAAGCCTAACCCAAACAGTAACCGTAACCCTAACCCTAACCCTAACGCTAACACAAACCCTAACCCTAACCCTAAGCCTAACCCTAACCCAAACCCTAACTCTAACCCTAACCCTAACCCAAACCCAAAACCTAACCCTAACCCTAACCCTAACCCAAACCCTAACCCTAACCCTAACAATAACTCAAACCCTAACCCTAACCCTAACCCTAACCCAAACCCAAACCCTAACCCTAACACAAAACCTAAGCCTAAAACAAACCCTAACCCTAACCCTAACCCTAACCCTAACCCAAACATTAAAACTAAACCTAACCCTAACCCAAACCCTAACACTAACCCTAACACAAACCCTAAACCTAACCTTAACCCTAAGCCTAAGCCTAAATCTACCCCTAACACAAACCCTAACCCTAACCCTAACCCTAACCCTAACCCAAACTCAAACCCTAAACCTAATGCTAACCCTAACCCAAACCCTATCCCTAACCCTAACCCTTATCCAAACCCTTAATCTAACCCTAACCCTAACCCGAACCAAAACCTAAACCTAACCCAAAACCTGACCCTAACACTAACCCTAACCCAAACCCTAAACCTAACCCTAACCCTAACCCAAACCCAAACCCTTACACTAATCTTCACCCTAACCCTAACCCAAACCCAAACCCAATCACTAAATCTAACCCTAACCCTAACCCAAAGCCTAAACCGAAACATAACCCTAACCCAAATCCTCACAGTAATCCTAAACCTAACACACACCCTAACCCTAAATTTAACCCTAACCCAAATCCAAACCCTAACCTTAACCCTAACACTAACCCAAATCCAAACCCTAACCGTAAACCTAACCCTAACCGTAACCCTAACCCTAACTCTAACCCTAACCCAAACCCTAACCCTAACCCAAACCTTAACCTTAACCAAACCAAAACCTAACCCTTACACTAACCCTAACCCCAAGCCTAATCCTAAACCAAACCAAACAATAACCCTAATTCTCAACCTAACCCTAAGCGAAAACCTAACACTAACCCGAACCCAAACCATAACTCAATCCCAAAACCTAACCTTAAACCTAAACCAAACCCAAAACTTAACCCTAACACTAAGCCTAACCCTAACCCTAACCCTAACCCAAACAAAAACCCTAACCCTAACACAAAACCTAAGCGTAAAACAAACCCTAACCCTATCCCTAACCCTAACCCTAAACCTAAAAGTAACCCTAACCCAAACCCTAAACCTAAACCTAACCCTAACACAAACCCTAACCCTAATCCTAACACTAACCCTTACCCAAACACTAACCTTATCACAAACCCTCACCCTAAACCTAACCTAAACCCTAACCCTAACCCTAACACTAAACCTAACCCAAACCCAAACCCTAATCCTAACACTAACCCTAACTCTAACCCTAACACTCATCCTAAACCAAACGGAAACCCTAACTCTAACCCTAACTCAAACCCTAACCCTAAACCTAACTCTAATACAAACCCTAACCCTAACCCTAACCCAAACCCAAACCCTAACCCTAACCATAACCCTAACCCATCCTCTACCCGTACCCTAACCCTAACACTAAACCTAACCCAAACCCAAAGCCTAATCCTAACACTAACCCTAACCCTAACCCTAACACTCACCCTAAACCAAACGGAAACCCTAACCCTAACCCTAACCCTAACCCTAACCCTAACCCTAACCCAAACCCAAACCCTAACCCTAAACCTAACCAAAACCCTAACCCATCCTCTACCCGTAACCTAACCCTAACACTAAACCTAATACTAAACAAATCCCTCACCCTATACATAACATATACCCTAACCCAAATATTAACCCTAAAACTAACCCTAACCCAAACCCTAACCCTAAACCTAACCCTAACCCAAACCCTTACCCTAACTCTAACCCTAACCCAAACCCTAACCCTAACCCTAACCAAACATTAAACCTAAACCTAACCCTAACCCAAACCCTAACACTAACCCTAACACAAACTCAAACCCTAAACCTAATGCTAACCCTAACCCAAACCCTAAACCTAACCCAAACCCTGACCCTAACACTAACCCTAACCCAAACCCTAAACCTAACCCTAACACTAACCCAACCCCAAACCCTACACTAATCCTCACCCTAACCCTAACCCAAACCCAAACCCAAACACTAAATCTAACCCTAACCCTAAACCTAACCCAAAGCCTAAACCGAAACCTAACCCTAACCCAAATACTCACACTAATCCTAAAACTAACACACACCCTAACCCTTACCTTAACCCTAATCCAAACCCTAACCGTAACCCTAACCCTAACCCTAACGCTAACACAAACCCTAACCCTAACCCTAACCCTAAGCCTAAGCCTAAATCTACGCCTAACACAAACCCTAACCCTAACCCTAACCCTAACCCTAACCCTAACCCAAACTCAAACCCTAAACCTAATGCTAACCCTAACCCAAACCCTAAACCTAACCCAAACCCTGACCCTAACACTAACCCTAACCCAAACCCTAAACCTAACCCTAACACTAACCCAACCCCAAACCCTACACTAATCCTCACCCTAACCCTAACCCAAACCCAAACCCAAACACTAAATCTAACCCTAACCCTAAACCTAACCCAAAGCCTAAACCGAAACCTAACCCTAACCCAAATACTCACACTAATCCTAAAACTAACACACACCCTAACCCTTACCTTAACCCTAATCCAAACCCTAACCGTAACCCTAACCCTATCCCTAACGCTAACACAAACCCTAACCCTAACCCTAACCCTAAGCCTAAGCCTAAATCTACCCCTAACACAAACCCTAACCCTAACCCTAACCCTAACCCTAACCCTAACACAAACTCAAACCCTAAACCTAATGCTAACCCTAATCCAAACCCTAACCCTAACCCAAACCTTAAGCCTAACCAAACCAAAACCTAACCCTTACACTAACGCTAACCCCAAGCCTAATCCTAAACCAAACCCAAACAATAACCCTAATTCTCAACCTAACCCTAAGCGAAAACCTAACACTAACCCTAACCCAAACCGTAACTCTATCCCAAAACCTAACCTTAAACCTAAACTAAACGCAAAACGTAACCCTAACACTAAACCT
>JAJHUQ010000038.1:5882500-5887500 GCA_035773235.1 Eospalax fontanierii | reverse complement strand
TAAACCAAACCCTAACTCTAACCCTTGCCCTAACCCAAACCCAAACCGTAACCCTAACCCTAACCCTAACGCAAACCCTAACCCTAACCCTAACCCTAACCCAAACCCTTACCCTAACCCAAACACAAACCCAAACCCTAATCCTAACCCTAAACATAACCCAAACCCAAACCCTAACCCTAAACCTAACCCTTACCCAAACCCTAACCATAACCAGAACCCAAACCATAACTCGATCCCTAAACCTAACCCTAACCCTAAACCTTACCCTAATCCAAACGCACACCCTAACCCTAACCCTAACCCTAACCCTAATCCTAAACCTAACCCAAGCCCTAACAGTAAACTTAGCCTAAACTTAACCCTAACCCAAACGCTATATCTAAACCTTACCGTACCCCTAACCCTAATCCTAAGACTAACCCTTACCTAAACACTAACCTTATCGCAAACCCTCACCCTAAACCTAACCTAAACCCTAACCCTAACCCTAACACTAAACCTAACCCAAAGCCAAATCCTAATCCTAACACTAACCCTAACCCTAACCCTAACTCTCACCCTAAACCAAACGGAAACCCTAACCCTAACCCTAAACCTAACTCAAACCCTAACCCTAAAACTAACTCTAATACAAACCCTAACCCTAACCCTAACCCAAACCCAAACCCTAACCAAACCATAACCCTAACCCATCCTCTACCCGTACCCTAACCCTAACACTAAACCTAATACTAAACAAACCCCTAACCCTATACCTAACCCTTACCCTAACCCAAACATTAACCCTAAAACTAACTCTAACCCAAACCCTAACCATAACCCAAACCCTAACCCTAACCCAAACCCTAACCCAAACCCTAACCCTAACCCTAACCCAAACATTAACCCTAAACCTAACCCTAACCCAAACGCTAACCCTAAACCTAACCCTAGCCCAAAACCTAACCCTAAACATAAACCTAACACAAACCCTAACCCTAACCAAAACCCAAACCCAAACCCTAAACCGAACCCTAACCATAACCCAAACTCTAACCGTAACTCTAACCCTAACCCTAACCCTAACCCTAACCCTAACACTAACCCAAACTTTAACACTAACCCTAACCCTAACCCTAACCCTAACCCAAACATTAAACCTAAACCTAACCCTAACCCAAACCCTAACACTAACCCTAACACAAACCCTAACCCTAACCCTAAGCCTAAACCTAAGCCTAAGTCTAAACCTAACCCTCACACAAACCCTAACACTAACCCTAACCCTAACCCTAACCCTAACCCAAACTCAAACCCTAAACCTAATGCTAAGCCTAACCAAAACCCTATCCCTAACCCTAACCCTTATCCAAACCCTAAATCTAACCCTAACCCTAACCCGAACCAAAACCTAAACCTAACCCAAACCCTGACCCTAACCCTAACCCTAACCCTAACCCTAACCCTAACCCTAACCCTAACCCTTACCCAAACTCAAACCCTAAACCTAACGCTAAACCTAACGCTAACCCTAAACCTAACCCTAGCCCAAAACCTAACCCTAAACCTTACCCTAACACAAGCCCTAACGCTAACCCAAAACCAAAAACAAACCCTAAACTTAACCCTAACCCTAACCCAAACTCTAACCGTAACTCTAACCCTAACCCTAACCCTAACCCTAACCCTAACCCTAAAACAAACATTAAACCTAAACCTAACCCTAACCCAAACCCTAACACTAACCCTAACCCAAACACTAAACCTAAACCTAACCCTAACCCAAACCCTAACACTAACCCTAACACAAACCCTAACCCTAACCCTAACCCTAACCCTAGCCTAAGCCTAAACCTAACCCTAACAGAAACCCTAACCCTAACCCTAACCCTAACCCTAACCCTAACCCAAACTCAAACCCTAAACCTAATGCTAACCCTAACCCAAACCCTATCCCTAACCCTAACCCTCATATAAACCCTAAATCTAACCATAACCCTAACCCGAACCAAAACCTAAACCTAACCCAAACCCTGACCCTAACACTAACCCTAACCCAAACCCTAAACCTAACCCTAACCCTTACCCAAATATTAACCCTCAAGCTAACGCTAAACCGAACGCTAACCATAAACCTAACCCTAACCCAAACCCTAACCCTAACCCTAACCTTAACCTAAACCCTAACCCTAATCCTAACCCTAACCCAAACCCAAAACCTAACCCTCACTCTAACTCAAACCCTAACCCTAACACTTACCCTAACCCTAAACCTAACCCTAACCCTAACCCAAACCAAACCCTAACTCAAACCCTAAACCTAACCCTAACCCTAACATTAACCCTAACCGAAAGCAAACCCTAACCCAAACCCAAACCCTAAACCTAACACAAACCCTAACCCTAACCCTAACCCAAACATTAACCCTAAACCTAACCCTAACCCAAACGCTAAGCCTAAACCTAACCCTAGCCCAAAACCTAACCCTAAACCTAAACCTAACACAAACACTAACCCTAACCCAAACCCAAACCCAAACCCTAAACCTAACCCTAACCCTAACCCAAACTCTAACCGTAAATCTAACCCTAACCCTAAGCCTAAACCTAAACCTAACACTAACCCAAACCCTAACACTAACCCTAACCCTAACCCTAACCCTAACCCTAACCCTAACCCTAACCCAAACATTAAACCTAAACCTAAACCTAACCCAAACCGTAACACTAACCCTAACACAAACCCTAACCCTAACCCTAACCCTAAGCCTAAGTCTAAACCTAACCCTAACACTAACCCTAACCCTATCCCTAACCCTAACCTTAACCCTAACCCTAACCCAAACTCAAACCCTAACCCTAACCCTAACACTAACCCTAACCGTAAACCTAACCCTAACCCTAACCCCAACCAAACACTAACTCAAACCCTAAACATAACCCTAAGCCTAACATTAACCCTAACCGAAACCAAACCCTAAACTTAACCCTAACCCAAACCCAAACCCTTACACTAATCCTTACCCTAACCCTAACCCAAACCCAAACCCAAACTCTAAATCTAACCCTAACCCTAACCCTAACCCTAACCCAAAGCCTAAACCGAAACCTAACCCTAACACAAATCCTCACACTAATCCTAAACCTAACACACAACCTAACCCTAACCTTAACGCTAACCCAAATCCAAACCCTAACCCTAACACTAACACTAACCCAAACCCAAACCCTACCCGTAAACCTAACCCTAACCCTAACACTAACCCTAACCCTAACCCTAACCCTAACCCAAACCCTAACCCTAACCCTAACCCTAATCCAAACCCTAACCCTAACCCAAACCTTAACCCTAACCAAACCAAAACCTAACCCTTACACTAACCCTAACCCCAAGCCTAATCCTAAACCAAACCCAAACAATAACCCTAATTCTCAACCTAACCCTAAGCGAAAACCTAACACTAACCCTAACCCAAACCATAACTCTATCCAAAAACCTAACCTTAAACTAAACCAAACCCAAAACTTAACCGTAACACTAACCCTAACACTAAACCTAACCCTGACCCTAACGCTAACCCTAACCCTGACCCAAACCCAAACCCTAACCCTAACACAAAACCTAACCCTAAAACAAACCCTAACCCTATCCCTAACCCTAACCCTAAACCTAAAAGTAACCCTAACCCAAACGCAAACCCTAACCCTAACCCTAACCCTAAACCTAACCCAAACCCTAACCGTAACCCTAAATCTAACCCTAACACTAACAAAAACCCTAACCCTAAACCTAACCCAAACCCAAACCATAACCGTAACCCTCACCCAAACCATAACCCTAATCCTAACCCTAACCCTAACCCAAACCCTAACCGTAACCCAAACCCTAACTCTAACGCTAACACAAACCCTAACCCTAACCCTAACCCTAACCCTAACCCAAACCCTAACTCTAACCCTAACCCTAACCCAAACCCAAACCCTAACCCTAACCCTAACCCTAACCCAAACCCTAACCCTAACCCTAACCCAAACCCAAACCCTAAACCTAACCCTAACCCTAACCCTAACCCTAACCCTAACCCTAACCCAAACCCTAACCCTAACCCTAACCCAAACCCAAACCCTAAACCTAACCCTAACCCTAACCCTAAACCTAAACCTAAACGTAACCCTAACCCAAACGCAAACCCTAACCCTAACCCTAACCCTAAATCTAACCCAAACCCTAACCGTAACCCTAACCCTAACCTTAACGCTAACACAAAACCTAAACCTAACCCTAACCCTAACCCTAACACAAACCCTAACTCTAAACCTAACCCTAACCCAAACCCAAACCCTAACCCTAACCGTAACAATAACGCAAACCCTAACCCTAACCCTAACCCAAACCGAAACCCTAACCCTAACCCTAACCCTAACCCAAACACAAACCCAAACCCTAACCCTAACCCGAAACATAACCCAAACCCAAACCCTAACCCTAAAACTAACCCTTACCCAAACCCTAACCACAACCAGAACCCAAAACATAACTCTATCCCTAAACCTAACCCTAACCCTAAACCTTACCCTAATTCAAAAGCACACCCTAACCCTAACCCTAAACCTAAACCTAAACCTTACCCAAGCCTTAACACTAACCTTAGCCTAAACTTAACCCTAACCCAAACGCTAAACCTAACCCTAACCCTAACCCTAACCCTAATCCTAACACTAACCCTTACCCAAACACTAACCTTATCGCAAACCCTCACCCTAAACCTAACCTAAACGCTAACCCTAACCGTAACACTAAACCTAACCCAAACCCAAACCCTAATCCTAACACTAACCCTAACCCTAACCCTAACACTCACCCTAAACCAAAGGGAAACCCTAACCCTAACCCTAACTCAAACCCTAACCCTAAACCTAACTCTAATACAAACCCTAACCCTAACCCTAACCCAAACCCAAACCCTAACCCTAACCATAACCCTAACCCATCCTCTACCCATACCCTGACCCTAACA
>JAJHUQ010000038.1:5870000-5875000 GCA_035773235.1 Eospalax fontanierii | reverse complement strand
AGCCTAAACCTAAACCTAACACTAACCCAAACCCTAACACTAACCCTAACCCTAAACCTAACACAAATATTAAACCTAAACCTAACCCTAACCCAAACCGTAACACTAACCCTAACACAAACCCTAACCATAACAATAACCCTAAGCCTAAGTCTAAACCTAAACCTAACACAAACCCTAACCCTAACCCTAACCCTAACCTTAACCCTAACCCTAACCCAAACTCAAACCCTAACCCTAACCCTAACACTAACCCTAACCGTAAACCTAACCCTAACCCTAACCCAAACCAAACCCTAACTCAAACCCTAAACCTAACCCTAACATTAACCCTAACCGAAACCAAATCCTAACCTTAACCCTAACCCAAACCCAAACCCTTACACTAATCCTTACCCTAATCCTAACCCAAACCCAAACCCAAACACTAAATCTAACCCTAACCCTAACCCTAACCCTAATCCAAAGCCTAAACCGAAACCTAACGCTAACCCAAATCCTCACACTAATCTTAAACCTATCACACAACAAAACCCTAACCTTAACGCTAACCCATATCCAAACCCTAACCCTAACCCTAACACTAACCCAAACCCAAACCCTAACCCTAACCCTAACCCTAACCCTAACAGTAACCCTAACCCTAACCCTAACCCAAACCCTAACCCTAACCCTAACATTAATCCAAACCCTAACCCTAACCCAAACCTTAACCCTAACCAAACCAAAACCTAACTCTTACACTAACCCTAACCCCAAGCCTAATCCTAAACCAAACCCAAACAATAACCCTAATTCTCAACCTAACCCTGAGCGAAAACCTAACACTAACCCTAACTCAAACCATAACTCTATCCAAAAACCTAACCTTAAACCTAAACCAAACCCAAAACTTAACCCTAACACTAACCCTAACACTAAACCTAACCCTGACCCTAACCCTAACCCTAACCCTGACCCAAACCCAAACCTAACCCTAACAATAAACCTAATCCTAAAACAAACCCTAACCATATCCCTAACCCTAACCCTAAACCTAAAAGTAACCCTAACCCAAACGCAAACCATAACACTAACCCTAACGCTCAACCTAACCCAAACCCTAACCGTAACCCTAAACCTAACCCAAACCCAAACCATAACCGTAACCCTCACCCAAACCATAAACCTAACCCTAACCCTAACCCTAACCCTAACCCTAACCCTAACCCTAACGCTAACGCAAACCCTAACCCTAACCCTAACCCTAACCCAAACCCTAACTCTAACCCTAACCCTAACCCAAACCCAAACCCTAACACTAACCCTAACCCTAACCCAAAACCTAACCCTAACACTAACACAAACCCAAACCCTAAACGTAACCCTAACCCTAACCCTAACCCTAACCCTAACCCTAACCCTAACCCTAACCCAAACAATAAACCCTAACCCTTACCCAAACACAAACCCTAAACCTAACACTTACCCTAACCCTAACCCTAACCCTGAACCTAAACCTAAACGTAACCCTAACCCAAACGCAAACCCTAACCCTAACACTAACCCTAACCCTAACCCAAACCCTAACCGTAACCCTAACCCTAACCCTAACGCTAACACAAATCCTAACCCTAACCCTAACCCTAACCCTAACCCAAACCCTAACTCTAACCCTAACCCTAACCCAAACCAAAACCCTAACCCTAACCCTAACAATAACCCAAACCCTAACCCTAACCCTAACCCAAACCCAAACCCAAACCCTAACCCTAACCCAAACACAAACCCAAACACAAACCCTAACCCTAAACCTAACCCTTACCCAAACCCTAACCATAACCAGAACCCACACCATAACTCTATCCCTAAACCTAACCATAACCCTAAACCTTACCCTAATCCAAACGCACACCCTAACCCTAACCCTAACCCTAAACCTAAACCTAAACCAAGCCCTAACACTAACCTTAGCCTAAACTTAACCCTAACCCAAGCGCTAAACCTAAGCCTAACCCTAACCCTAACCCTAATCCTAACATTAACCCTTACCTAAACACTAACCTTATAGCAAACCCTCACCCTAAACCTAACCTAAACCCTAACCCTAACCTAACACTAAACCTAACCCAAACCCAAACCCTAATCCTAACACTAACCCTAACCCTAACCTTAACACTCACCCTAAACCAAACGGAAACCCTAACCCTAAACCTAACTCTAATACAAACCCTAACCCTAACCCTAACCCAAACCCAAACCCTAACCCTAACCATAACCCTAACCCATCCTCTACCCGTACCCTTACCCTAACACTAAACCTAATACTGAACAAACCCCTAACACTATACCTAACCCTTACCCTAACCCAAACATTAACCCTAAAACTAACCCTAACCCAAACCCTAACCCTAAACCTAACCCTAACCCAAACCCTAACCCTAACCCTAACCCTAACCCAAACCCTAACCCTAACCCTAACCCTAACCCTAACCCTAACCCCAACCCTAACCCAAACTCAAACCCTAAACCTAATGCTAAGCCTAACCCAAACCCTATCCCTAACCCTAACCCTTATCCAAACCCTAAATCTAACCCTAACCCTAACACCAACCAAAACCTACACCTAAACCTAAGTCTAACCCAAACCGAAACCCTAATGCTAACCCTAACCTTAATCCTAACCCAAACCCTAACCCTAACCAAAACCCAAACCCAAACCCTAAACCTAACCCAACCCTAATTCTAACCCTAACCCAAACCCATTCCCTAACCCTAACCTAAGCCAAACCCAAACTCAAACCCGAACCCTAACCCTAAACTTAACACTAAAAAACCCTAACCCTAACCCTAAACCTAAACTTAAACCTAACCCTAACACAAATCCTAACCCTAACCCAAACCCAAACCCTAACCCTAACACAAAACCTAACCCTAAAACAAACCCTAACCCTATCCCTAACCCTAACCCTAAACCTAAAAGTAACCCTAACCCAAACGCAAACCCTAACCCTAACCCTAAACCTAACCCAAACCCAAACCCTAACCCTAACCCTAACCCTAACCCTAACCATAACCGTAACACAAACCCTAACCCTAAAACTAACCCTAACCCAAACCCTACAATTAACCCTAAACCTAACCCTAACACTAACCCAAAACAAACCCTAAACCTAACCCTAACCCTCACCCTAACCCAAATCCAAACTCTAAACCTAACCCTAACTGCTAACACTAACCTAACCCAAACCAAAATCTAAACCTAAACCTAAACCTAACCGTAACCCAAACCCTAACCATAACCAGAATCCAAACCACAACACTCTCCCTATACATAACCCTAACCCTAACCCTAATCCTAACCCTAACCCAAACCATAACCCTAATCCTAATCGTAACCCTAACCCTAAACCTAACACTAACCCAAACACTAACCCTAACCCTAACCTTAAACCTAACCCTAACCCTAATTCTAAGCCTAACCCTAACCATAACGATAACCATAACCCATACCCTAATCCCAGGGTAGCCTTGAACTGATAATCTGCCTGCCTCACCCCCAAGAGGTGAGTTGTACTTTTTTAAGAGCAAAGATTGGATTCAGCAACAATGAAGAAAGGAAAATATTTTCCCTTATAGAAAACGATGTCCAAAGTAGTTTTCTGATTCAAATGTAGCTTATAGGTCTTAAGAATCCAATATCAATAATATGGTAATTTCTAGAAAGAATGAGATTGGTTATTTATGTAACCAGGTGCAATACTGACAAGAGCTGCAGGACTGGGAAGCAACCTTGGCATGACTTGACCAGGGGAGGAGCACCTGCTCTGAAGCTATGATAGACAGGCAGAACTTTGCAAGTGAGTGCTGAGTGCTATTGGTCAGTCTCCTGTCATTGGTGTCTGATGTGTGCAGGAGTGCTGAGGTCACAGAATCTTGGACTAAGATTCTGGAACTCCAAGAGGCAGTGACCTGGCAAAGCATTGTTTAGGGTGTTGCTAGGTGAAAAAGCCCTCTCAGATGAGTTGCTGAAACACAGAGGTTTCTTGGTGGTAGGCTCTAGTGTTTGGGTGACCAGTTTGGAGAGATTTAGTTGACTTTAGGTCAAAGTTCTAGTGTTTGACAAAAAGAAGCAGCCAGGAGAAGAGGGGAGAACGAGGGGAGAAGGTGGTGTGGCCTGCTCGCCTTGCCCAGGCCCTCCAAATACAGGACCTCTACTACAACGCCTACCTCTACTAACCCTAACCCTAAACCTAACCCTAACCCTAACCCTAACCCTAACCCAAACTCAAACCCTAACCCGAACCCTAACCCTAACCCTAACCCTAACCCAAACTCAAACCCTAACCCTAACCCTAACACAAACCCTCACCCTAACCCTAAACCTAAGCCTAAGTCTAAACCTAACCCTAACACAAAACCTAACCCTAACCCTAACCCTAACCCTAACCCTAACCGAAACTCAAACCCTAACCCTAACCCTAACGCTAACCCTAACCCTAAACCTAACCCTAAACCTAACCCAAACCAAGCCCTAACTCAAACCCTAAACCTAACCCTAACCCTAACATTAACCCTAACCAAAACCAAACCCTAACCTTAACCCTAACCCAAAACCAAACCCTTACACTAATCCTCACCCTAACCCTAACCCTAACCCTAACCCTAAGCCTAAACCAAAACCTAACCCTAACCCAAATCCTCACACTAATCTTAAACCTAACACATACTCTAACCCTAACCTTAACCGTAACCCAAATCCAAACCCAAAACCTAACCCTAACACTAACGCAAACCAAAACCCTAACTGTAAACCTAACCCTAACCCTAACCCTAACCCTAACCCTAAATCAAACTCTAACCCTAACCCTAACCCTAATCCAAACCCTAACCCTAACCCAAACCTTAACCCTAACCAAACCAAAACCTAACCCTTACACTAACCCTAACCCCAAGCCTAATCCTAAACCAAACCCAAACAATAACCCTAATTCTCAACCTAACCCTAAGCGAAAACCTAA
>JAJHUQ010000038.1:5852500-5865000 GCA_035773235.1 Eospalax fontanierii | reverse complement strand
GTAACCCTAACCCTAACGCTAACACAAACCCTAACCCTAAACCAAACCCTAACCCTAACCCTAACCCTAACCCAAAGCCTAAACCGAAACCTAACCCTAACCCAAATCCTCACACTAATCCTAAACCTAACACACACCCTAACCCTAACCTTAACCCTAGCCCAAATCCTAACCATAACCCTAACCCTAACACTAAACCAAGCCCAAACCCTAAGCGTAAACCTAACCCTAACCCTAGCCCTAGACCTAACCCTAACCCTAATCCAAACCTTAGCCGTAACCCTAACCCTAATCCAAACCCTAACCCTAACCCAAACCTTAACTCTAACCAATCCAAAACCTAACCCTTACACTAACCCTAACCCCAAGCCTAATCCTAAACCAAACCCAAACAATAACCCTAATTCTCAACCTAACCCTAAGCGAAAACCTAACACTAACCCGAACCCAAACCATAACTCTATCCCAAAACCTAACCTTAAACCTAAACCAAACCCAAAATTTAACCCTAACCCTAGCCCTAACCCGAACCCTAAACCTAACCTAACACTAACCCTATACCTAAACCTAACCCTAACCCAAATATTAAACCTAAACGTAACCCAAACCCTAAGCCTAAACCTAACCATAACCCAAACCCTAACCCTAAACCTAACCCTAACACAAACCCTAACCCTAACCCAAACCCAAACCCTAACCCTAAAGCTAAACCAAACATTAACCCTAAACCTAACCCTAACCCAAACCCTAATCCTAAACCTAACGATAGTCCAAACCCTATCCCTAACCCTAACCCTAACCCTAACCCTAACCCAAACCCTAACCCTAAAACTAACCCTAACACAAACACTAACCCTGACCCTAACCCAAATCCAAACACTAACCCTAACCCGAACCCTAACCCAAACCCTAACCGTAATCCTAACCCTAACCCTATCCCTAACCCTAACCCTAACCCTAACCCAAACCCTAACCCTAACAATAACCCTAATCCAAACCCTAACCCTAACCCTAACCCAAAACCTAACTCTAACCAAACCAAAACCTAACCCTTACACTAATCCTAACCCCAACCCTAATCCTAAACCAAACCCAAACACTAACACTAATTCTCACCCTAACCCTAACACAAAACCTAACACTAACCCTACCCCAAACCATAACTGTATCCCTAACCCTAACCCTAACCCAAACCCAAACCCTCACTGTAACACAAAACCTAACCCTAAACCGAACCCTAACCCTAAACCTAAACGTAACCCTAACCCAAATGCAAACCCTAACCCTAACCCTAACCCTAACCCTAACCCTAAACCAAACGCTAACCCTAACACTAACCCTAACCCTAACCCTAACCCTAATCCTAACCCTAACCCAAACCCTAACCCTAACCCTAACCCTAACCCAAATCCAAACCATAACTATAACACTAACCATAACCCTTACCCTAACCCAAACCCAAACCGTAACCCTAAACCTAACCCTAATCCAAAACCTGACCCTAACCCTAATCCTAACCCTAACCCAAACCCTAATCCTAACGCTAACACTAACCAAAACACAAAACCTAACCTTAACCCTAAGCCAAACATTAACCCTAAACCTAACGCTAATCCTAAAGCTAACCCTAAACCTAACCCTAACCCAAACCCTAACCCTAACACTAACCCTAACACAAACACTAACCCTAATCCTAACCCAAACCCAAACACTAAATATAACCCTAACCCTAACCCTAACCCTAACCCAAAGCCTAAACCGAAACCTAACCCTAACCCAAATCCTCACACTAATCCTAAACCTAACACACACCCTAACCCTAACCTTAACCCTAACCCAAATCCAAACCCTAAACCTAACCCTAACCCTAATTCTAACCCTAACCCAAACCCTATCCCTCATCCTAACCTAACCCAAACACAAACCCTAACCCTAACCCGAACCCTAACCCTAACCTTAACACTAAATTAAACCCTAACCCTAACACTAAACCTAAACTTAAACCTAACCCTAACACAAATCCTAAACCTAACCCTAACCCTAAAACTAACCCCAACCCAAATCCTAACCCCACCCCAAACGCTAATCCCTAACCCTAACCCTAATCCAAAGCCCAGCCCTAACGATAACCCAAACCCTAACCCTAACCAAACCAAAATGTAACCCTTACACTAACCCTAATCCAAACCCTAACCCTAACCCTAACCCAAACCCTAACCCTAACCAGACCAAAACCTAACCCTTACATTAACCCTAACCCCAACCCTGATCCTAAACCAAACCCAAACACTAACCCTAATTCTCACGCTAACCCTAACCCAAAACTTAACACTCACCCTACCACAAACCATAACTCTATCCCAAAACCTAAACTTAACCCTGAACCAAACCCAAACCTTAACCCTAACACTAACCCTAACCCTAACCCTAACCCTAACCCTAACCCTAACCCAAACCCAAACCCTAACTGTTACACAAAACCTAACCCTAAACCAAACCCTAACCCTAAACCTAAACGTAACCCTAACCCAAACGGAAAACCTAACCCTAACCCTAAACCTAACCCTAAACCAAACGCTAAACCTAACACTAACCCTAACCCTAAACCTAAACCTAACCCTAATCCTAACCCTAACCCAAACCCTAACCCTAACCCTAACCCTAACCCAAACCCAAAACCTAACCCTAACCCGAACCCTAACACTAACCCTAACCCTAACCCTACCCCTAAACCTAACCCAAGCCCAAACACTAACCTTAGCCTAAACTTAACCCTAACCCAAACGCTAAACCTAACCCGAACCCAAACGCTAACCCTAAACCTAACCCTACCCCAAAACCTAACCCTAAACCTAACTCTAACACAAACCCTAACCCTAACCCCAAACCAAACCCAAACCCTAAACTTAACCCTAACCCTAACCCAAACTCTAACCGTAACTCTAAAGCTAACCCTAACCCTAACCCTAAACCTAACACTAACCCAAACCCTTACCCTAACCCTATCCGGAACCCACAGACTAAACCGAAACCTAACCCTAACCCAAGTCCTCACACTAATCCTAAACCTAACACACATCCTAACCCTAACCTTAACCCTAACCCAAATCCTAACCATAACCCTAACCGTAAACCTAACCCTAACCCTAACCCTAAACCTAACCCTAACCCTAATCCAAACCCTAACCGTAACCCTAACCCTAACCCAAACCCAAAGCCTAACCCTAACCCTAAACCAAACCCTAACCCTAACCCTAACCCTAATCCAAACCCTAACCCTAACCCAAAACTTAACCCTAACCAAACCAAACCCTAACCCTTACACTAACCCTAACCCCAAGCCTAATCCTAAACCAAACCCAAACAATAACCCTGATTCTCAACCTAACCCTAAGCGAAAACCGAACACTAACCCTAACCCAAACCATAACTCTAACCCAAAACCTAACCTTAAACCTAAACCAAACCCAAAACTTATCCCTAACACTAACCCTAACACTAAACCTAACCCTGACCCTAACCCAAACCCTAACCCTAACCCAAACACAAACCCTAACCCTAACACAAAATCTAACCCTAAAACAAACCCTAACCCTATCCCTAACCCTAACCCTAAACCTAAAAGTAACCCTAACCCAAACACAAACCCTAACCCAAACCCAAACCCTAACCGTATCCCTAACCCTAAACCTCACCCTAACGCTAACACAAACCCTAACCCTAAACCTAAACCTAACCCTAACCCAAACCCTAACCCTAAAACTAACCCTAACACAAACCCTAACCCTGACCCTAACCCAAATCCAAACCCTAACAGTATCCCTAACCCTAACCCAAACCCTAACCGTAAACCTAACCCTAACCCTATCCCTAACCCTAACCCTAACCCTAACCCAAACCCTAACCCTAACCATAACCCTAATCCAAACCCTAAACCTAACCCTAACCCAAAACCTAACCCTAACCAAACCAAAATCTAACCCTTACACTAATCCTAACCCCAACCCTAATCCTAAACCAAACCCAAGCACTAATCCTAATTCTCACCCTAACCCTAACACAAAACCTAACACTAACCCTACCCCAAACCATAACTGTATCCCTAACCCTAAACCTAACCCAAACCCAAACCCTCACCGTAAAACAAAACCTAACCCTAAACCAAACCATAACCCTAAACCTAAACGTAACCCTAACCCAAATGCAAACCCTAACCCTAACCCTAACCCTAATCCTAAACCAAACGCTAAACCTAACACTAACCCTAACCCTAACCCTAACCCTAACCCTAACCCTAATCCTAACCCTAACCCAAACCATAACCCTAACCATAACCCTAACCCAAACCCAAACCATAACTATAACACTAACCATAACCCTTACCCAAACCCAAACCCAAACCGTAACCCTAAAACTAACCCTAAGCCAAAACCTGACCCTAACCCTAATCCTAACCCCAACCCAAACCCCAATCCTAAACCAAACCCAAACACTAACCCTAATTCTCACGCTAACCCTAACCCAAAACTTAACACTCACCCTACCACAAACCATAACTCTATCCCAAAACCTAAAATTAACCCTGAACCAAACCCAAACCTTAACCCTAACACTAACCCTAACCCTAACCCTAACCCTAACCCTAACCCTAACCCTAACCCAAATCCAAACCCTAACTGTAACACAAAACCTAACCCTAAACCAAACCCTAACCCTAAACCTAAACGTAACCCTAACCCAAACGGAAAACCTAACCCTAACCCTAAACCTAACCCTAAACCAAACGCTAAACCTAACACTAACCCTAACCCTAACCCTAAACCTAAACGTAACCCTAACCCAAACGGAAAACCTAACCCTAACCCTAAACCTAACCCTAAACCAAACGCTAAACCTAACACTAACCCTAACCCTAAACCTAAACCTAACCCTAATCCTAACCCTAACCCAAACCCTAACACTAACCCAAACCCAAAACCTAACCCTAACCCGAACCCTAACCCAAACCCATACCCTAATCCTAACACTAAAACTAACCCTAACGCTAATCCGCACCCTAACTCAAACCGAAACCCTAACCATAAACATAACCCTAACCCAAACACTAACCCTAACCCTAACCTTAACCCAAACCCTAAACCTAACCCTTACCCTAACCCAAACCCAAACCGTAAACCTAACACTAACCCTAACCCTAACCCTAACCCTAACCCTAACCCTAACCCAAACCCTAACCCTAACCCTAACACTAACCCTAACTGAAACCAAACACTAATCCTAACCATAACCCTAACCCTAAACCAATCCAAACCCAAAACCTACCTTTAATCCTAACGCTAACCCTAAGCCTAAACCAAACCATAACCCTAACCCGAACCCAAACCCTAACCCAAACCTAAACCCTAACCCTAACCCTAACCCAAATCCATACCCTAATCCTAACACTAAATCTAACCCTAACGCTAATCCGCACCCTAACCCATACCGAAACCATAACCATAACCCTAACACTAACCCAAACACTAACCCTAACCCTAAACCAACCCAAACCCTAAACCTAACCCTTACCCTAACACAAAATCAAACCGTAACCCTAACACTAACCATAAACCTAACCCTAACCCAAACCCAAACCGTAACCCTAAACCTAATCCTAATCCAAAACGTAACCCTACTCTAATCGTAACCGTAACCCAAAACCTAACCCTAACTCTAACCCTAACACTAACCCAAACCCTAAACCTAAACTTAACCCTAACCCAAACATTAACCCTAAACCTAACGCTAAACCTAAGGCTAACCCTAAACCTAACCCTAACCCAAACCCTAACCCTAACCCTAACCTTAACCCAAACCCTAACCCTAATCCTAACCCTAACCCAAACCCAAACCCTAACCCTAACCCTAACCCAAACCCTAACCCTAACCCTAACACTAACCCTAACTGAAACCAAACACTAATCCTAACCATAACCTTAACCCTAAACCAATCCAAACCCAAACCCTAACCTTAATCCTAACGCTAACCCTAAGCCTAACCCTAACCCAAACCCTAACCCTAACTCAAACCCAAACCCTAACCCTAACCCTAACCCTAACGCAAACCATAACCCTAACCCTAACCCTAACCCAAACCTAACCCTAAGCCAAACAAAAACCCAAACCCTAATCCTAACCCTAAACATAACCGAGACCCAAACCCTAACCCTAAACCTAACCCTTACCCAAACCCTAACCATAACCAGAACCCAAACCATAACTCTATCCCTAAACCTATCCCTAACCCTAAACCTTACCCTAATCCAAACGCACACTCTAACCCTAACCCTAGCCGTAACCCTAACCCTAAACCTAACCTAACACTAACCCTATACCTAACCCTAACCCTAACCCAAATATTAAACCTAAACGTAACCCAAACCCTAAGCCTAAACCTAACCATAACCCAAACCCTAACCATAAACCTAACCCAAACCCAAACCCTAACCCTAAAGCTAAACCAAACATTAACCCTAAACCTAACCCTAACCCAAACCCTAACCCTAACCAAAACCCAAACCCAAAACCTAAACCTAACCCTAACCCTAATTCTAACCCTAACCCAAACCCTATCCCTAACCCTAACCTATCCCAAACCCAAAACCTAACCCGAACCCGAACCCTAACCCTAACCTTAACACTAAATCAAACCCTAACCCTAAACCTAAACTTAAACCTAACCCTAACACAAATCCTAACCCTAACCCTAACCCTAAAACTAACCCCAAACCAAATCCTAACCCACCCCAAACCCTAACCCTAACCCGAACCCTAATCCAAACCCTAACCCTAACCCTAATCCAAACCCTAACCCTAACCAAACCAAAACCTAACCCTTACACTAACCCTAATCCAAACCCTAACCCTAACCCTAACCCAAACCCTAACCCTAACCCAAACCCAAACCCTAACCCTAACCCTAATCCTAACCGTAACCCAAACCCTAACCCTCACTCTAACCCTAACACTAACCCAAACCCTAAACCTAACCTTAACCCTAACCCAAACATTAACACTAAACCTAACGCTAAACCTAAGGCTAACCCTAAACCTAACCCTAACCCAAACCCTAACCCTAACCCTAACCTTAACCCAAACCCTAACCTAATCCTAATACTAACCCAAACGCAAACCCTAACCCTAACCCTAACCCAAACCCTAAGCCTAAACCTAACACTAAACCTAACTGAAACCAAACACTAATTCTAACCATAAACTTAACCCTAAACCAATCCAAACCCAAACCCTAACCTTAATCCTAACGCTAACCCTAAGCCTAAACCAAACCATAACCCTAACCCTAACCCAAACCCTAACCCTAACCCAAACACTAACCCTAATCCTAACCCTAACCCAAACCCAAACCCTAACCCTAACCCTAAGGCTAACCCTAACCCAAACCCATACCCTTATCCTAACACTAAACCTAACCCTAACGCTAATCCGCACCCTAACCCAAACCGAAAACATAACCATAACCCTAACACTAATCCAAACACTAACCCCAACCCTAACCCAACCCAAACCCTAAACCTAACCCTTAGCCTAACCCAAAACCAAACCGTAAACCTAACACTAGCCATAAACCTAACCCTAACCGAAACCCAAACCGTAACCCTAAACCTAATCCTAATCCAAAACCTAACCCTAACCCTAATCCTAACCGTAACCCAAACCCTAACCCTCACTCTAACCCTAACACTAACCCAAACCCTAAACCTAACCTTAACCCTATCCCAAACATTAAACCTAAACCTAACGCTAAACCTAAGGCTAACCCTAAACCTAACCCTAACCCAAACCCTAACCCTAACCCTAACCTTAACCCAAACCCTAACCCTAATCCTAACCCTAACCCAAACCCAAACCCTAACCCTAACCCTAACCCAAACCCTAACCCTAACCCTAACACTAACCCTAACTGAAACCAAACACTCATCCTAACCATAACCTTAACCCTAAATCAATCCAAACCCAAACCCTAACCTTAATCCTAACGCTAAACCTAACCCTAACGCTAATCCGCACCCTAACCCAAACCGAAAACATAACCATAACCCTAACACAAACCCAAACACTAATCCTAACCCTAACCCAACCCAAACCCTAAACCTAACCCTTAGCCTAACCCAAAACCAAACCGTAAACCTAACACTAGCCATAAACCTAACCCTAACGCAAACCCAAACCGTAACCCTAAACCTAATCCTAATCCAAAACCTAACCCTAACCCTAATTCTAACCATAACCCAAAACCTAACCCTCACTCTAACCCTAACAATAACCCAAACCCTAAACCTAACCTTAACCCTAACCCAAACATTAACCCTAAACCTAACGCTAAACCTAACGCTAACCCTAAACCTAACCCTAACCCTAACCCAAACCCTAACCCTAACCCTAACCCTAACCCAAACCCTAACCCTAATCCTAACCCTAACCCTAACCCTAACCCTAAGCCTATCCCCTAACCCTTTCCGTAACCCTAACTCATACCAAACCCTAACCCTAACCCTAACAATAACCCTAAATCTAAGTCTAACCCAAAACCTAAACTTACCCCTAACCCTAACCCTAACCCTAACCTATATGAAACCCTAACCTTAACCCTAACCCTAACCCTACCCAAACCCTAACTCTAAACTTAACCCTAAACCTAAGCCTAAACCATTTCCTAACCCTAACCCTAACCATAACACTAACCCTAACACAAATCCTTACCCTAACCCTAACCCTAAAACAAACCCTAAGCCTAACAATTACCCAAATCCTAACGCTAACCCGAACCCTAACCCAAACCCATACCCTAATCCTAACACTAAACCTAACCCTAACGCTAATCCGCACCAGAACCCAAACCGAAACCCTAACCATAACCATAACCCTAACCCAAACACTAACCCTAACCCTAACATTAACCCAAACCCTAAACCTAACCCTTACCCTAACCCAAACCCAAACCGTAAACCTAACTGTAAACCTAACCCTAACCCTAACCCTAACCCTAACCCAAACCCTAACCCTAACCCTAACACTAACCCTAACTGAAACTAAACACTAATCCTAAGCATAACCCTAACCCTAAACCAATCCAAACCCAAACCCTAATCTTAATCCTAACGCTAACCCTAAGCCTAAACCAAACCATAACCCGAACCCGAACCCAAACCCTAACCCAAACCCAAACCCTAACCCTAACCCTAACCCTAACCCAAACAAATACCCTAATCCTAACACTAAACCTAACCCTAACGCTAATCCGCACCCTAACCCATACCGAAACCATAACCATAACCCTAACTCTAACCCAAACACTAACCCTAACCCTAATCCTAACCGTAACCCAAACCCTAACCCTAACCCTAACCCAACCCAAACCCTAAACCTAACCCGTATCCTAACCCAAAACCAAACCGTAAACCTAACACTAACCATAAACCTAACCCTAACCCAAATCCAAACCGTAACCCTAAACCTAATCCTAATCCAAAACCTAAACTTAAGCCTAATCCTAACCGTAACCCAAACCCTAACCATAACCCTAACCCTAACACTAACCCAAACCCTAAACCTAACCTTAACCCTAACCCAAACATTAATCCTAAACCTAACGCTAAACCTAACGCTAACCCTAAACCTAACCCTAACCCAAAACCTAACCCTAACCCTAACCCTAAACCAAACCCTAAACCTAATCCTAACCCTAACCCAAACCCAAACCCTAACCGTAACTCTAACCCAAACCCTAACCCTAACTCTAACACTAACCCTAACTGAAACCAAACACTAATCCTAACCATAACCCTAACCCTAAACCAATCCAAACCCAAACCCTAACCTTAATCCTAGCACTAACCCTAAGCCTAAACGAAACCCTAACCCTAACCCTAACCCAAACCCTAACCTAAACCCAAACACTAACCCTAACCCTAACCCTAACCCAAACCCATACCCTAATCCTAACATTAAACCTAACCCTAACGCTAATCCGCACCCTAACCCAAACCGAAACCCTAACCATAACCCTAACACTAACCCAAACAGTAACCCTAACCCTAACCCTAACCCAAACCCTAAACCTAACCCTTACCCTAACCCAAACCAAAACCGTAACAGTAACACTAACCATAAACATAACCCTAACCCAAACCCAAAACGTAACCCTAATCCTAACCCTAATCCTAACCCTAACCCAAACCCTAATCCTAACCCTAACCCTAACACTAACCCAAACACTAAACCTAACCTTAACCCTAACCCAAACATTAACCCTAAACCTGACGCTAACCCTAAAGCTAAACCTAAACCTAACCCTAACCCAAACCCTAAACCTAACCCTAACCCTAACCCAAAACCTAACTCTAATCCTAACCCTAACCCAAACCCAAACCCTAACCCTAACCCTAACCCAAACCATAACCCTAACCATAACACTAACTCTAACTCTAAACCTAACCCTAACCCTAACCGAAACTAAACCCTAACCCTAACCCCAACCCTAACCCAAACCAAAACACTCAATCTAAACCTAACCCTAACCCTAACCCAAACCCAAAGCCTAAACCGAAACCAAACCCTAACCCTAACTCAAACCTAAACCATAATGCTAACACTAACCTTAAGCATAACCCAAACCCTAACCCTAACCAAAACCCAAACCCAAACCCTAAACCTAACCCTAATTCTAACCCTAACCCAAACCCTATCCCTAACCCTAACCTAACCCAAACCCAAACCCTAACCCGAACCCGAACCCTAACCCTAACCTTAACACTAAATCAAACCCTAACCATAAACCTAAACTTAAACCTAACCGTAACACAAATCCTAACCCTAACCCTAACCCTAAAACTAACCCTAACCCAAATCCAAACCCTAACCCTAACCCTAACCTAAACCCTAACCCTAACCAAACCAAAACCTAACCCTTACACTAACCCTAATCCCAACCCTAATACTAAACCAAACCCAAACACTAACCCTAATTCTCACGATAACCCTAACCCAAAACCTAACACTCACCCTACCCCAAACCATAATTCTATCCCAAAACCTAAACTTAACCCTGAACCAAACCCAAACCTTAACCCTAACACTAACCCTAACACTAACCCTAACCCTAACCCTAACCCTAACCCTAACCAAACCCAAACCCTAACTGTAACACAAAACCTAACCCTAAACCAAAACCTAACCCTAAACCTAAACGTAACCCTAACCCAAACGGAAACCCTAACCCTAACCCTAACCCTAACCCTAAACCAAATGCTAAACCTAACACTAACCCTAACCCTGACCCTAACCCTAATCCTAGCACTAACCCAAACCCTAACCCTAACCCTAACCCTAACCCTAACCCAAACCCTAACCCTAACCCTAACCCTAACCCAAACCCATACCCTAGTCCTAACACTAAACCTAACTCTAACGCTAATCCGCACCCTAACCCAAACCGAAACCCTACCCATAACCCTAACCCTAACCCAAACACTGACCCTAACCCTAACCTTAACCCAAACCCTAAACCTAACCCTTAGCCTAACCCAAACCCAAACCGTAACGCTAACACTAACCATAAACCTAACCCTAAGCCAAACCGAAACCCTAACCCTAAACCTAACCCTAATTCAAACCCTAACTCTAACCCCAAACCAAACCATAAACCTAACTCTAACACTAAACCTAACCCAAACAGTAACCCTAACCCTAACCCAAACCCTAACCCTAAACTAAGCCTAAGCCTAAGAATAAATCTAACCCTAACACAAACCCTAACCCTAAACCTAACCTTAACCCTACCCTAAATCTAACCCTAACACTAACCCAAACCCAAACCCTAATCCTAACGCTAACCCTAAACAAACCCGATCCCTAACCGTAACCCTTATCCAAACCCTAAACCTAACCCTAACCCAAACCGAAACCCTAACCCTAAACCTAACCCTAATTCAAACCCTAACCCTAACCCCAAACCAAACCATAACCCTAACTCTAACACTAAACCTAACCCAAACAGTAACCCTAACCCTAACCCAAACCCTAACCCTAACCCTAACCCTAACCCTAACCCTAACCCTAACCCTAAACCTAACCCAAACCCTGACGCTAACCCTAACCCTAACCCTAACCCTAACCCAAACCCTAACTCTAAACCTAACCCTAACCCAAACCCTAACCCTAACCCTAACCCTAACCCTAACCCAAGCCCTAACCCTATTCCTTCTCCTAACTCTAGCCCCAACCCTAACCCTAACCCTAACAATAACCCTAACCCTAAACCTGACCCTAACCCTAACCCAAACCAAACCCTAACCCTAACCCTAACCCTAATCCTAACCCTAACCTTAAGCCTAACCCAAACCCTAACCCTAACCAAAACCCAAAACCAAACCTTAAACCAAACCCTAACCCTAATTCTAACCCTAACCCAAACCCTATCCATAACCCTAACCTAACCCAAA
>JAJHUQ010000038.1:5837500-5847500 GCA_035773235.1 Eospalax fontanierii | reverse complement strand
CCCTAATTCTAACCCTAACCCAAACCCTATCCATAACCCTAACCTAACCCAAACACAAACACTAACCCTAACCCGAAACCTAACCCTAACCTTAACACTAAACCAAACCCTAACCCTAACCCTAAACCTAAACTTAAACCTAACCCTAACACAATCCCTAACCCTAACCCTAACCCTAACCCTAAGACTAACCCAATCCCAACTCCTAACACCACCCCAACCCTTAGCCAACCCAACCCTAACCATAAGCCTAAACCTAAAACTACCTCTAACACAAATCCTTAACCCTAGCCCTAACACTAACCCAACCCCTAACCCTAACCCTAACCCTTACCCTAATGCTAACCCTAACCCTCAATCGATCCCTACCCCAACCCCAAACCCTAAGCCTAACCCTAATCTAACCAAAACCCTGTCCCTGACCCTGACACTAACACTAACCCTAACCCTAACCCTAACCCAAACACTAAAGCTAAGCCTAACCCAAACCCAAAACCTAACCCTAACCCTAAGCCTAACCCTAACCCAAACCCAAACCGAAACCCTAAACCTAAACCTAAACCTAACCCTAACCCAAACCCAAACCCTGATCCTAACGCTAATCCAAACCCAAACCCTAACACTAACCCTAGCCCTGACCCTAACCCAAACCCTAACTCTACACTTAACCCTAACCCTTACTCTAAACCTAACCCAAAACCAAACCCTAACCCTAACCCTAACAAAAACCCTAACCCTAACCCTAACCCTAACCCTAAAACTAACCCCAACCCAAATACTTACCAAACCCCAAACCCTAACCCTAACCCTAACCCTAATCCAAACCCTAACCCTAACCCTAACCCAAACCCTAACCCTAACCAAACCAAAACCTAACCATTACACTAACCCTAATCCAATCCCTAACCCTAACCCTAACCTAAAACCTAACCCTAACCAAACCAAAACCTAACCCTTACACTAACCCTAACCCCATTCCTAATCCTAAACCAAACCCAAACACTAACCCTAATTGTCACGATAACCCTAACCCAAAAACTAACACTCACCCTCCCACAAACCATAACTCTATCCCAAAACCTAACCTTAACTCTGAACCAAACCCAAACCTTAACCCTAACACTAACCCTAACACTAACCCTAACCCTAACCCTAACCCTAACCAAACCCAAACCCTAACTGTAACACAAAACCTAACCCTAAACCAAACCCTAACCCTAAACCTAAACGTAACCCTATCCCAAACCGAAACCCTAACCCTAACCCTAACCCTAACCCTAAACCAAATGCTAAACATAACACTAACCCTAACCCTGACCCTAACCCTAATCCTAACCCTAACCCAAACCCTAACCCTAACCCTAAACCTAACCCAAACCCAAACCCTAACCCTAACCCTAAACCTAACCCAAACCCATACCCTAGTCCTAACACTAAACCTAACCCTAACGCTAATCCGCACCCTAACCCAAACCGAAACCCTAACCACAACCCAAACCCTAACCCAAACACTAACCCTAGCCCTAACCTTAACCCAAACCCTAAACCTAACCCTTACCCTAACCCAAACCCAAACCGTAACCCTAACACTAACCATAAACCTAACCCTAACCCAAACCGAAACCCTAACCCTAACCCTAACCCTAACCCTAATTCAAACCCTAACCTTAACCCCAAACCAAACCATAACCCTAACTCTAACACTAAACCTAACCCAAACAGTAACCCTAACCCTAACCCAAACTCTAACCCTAAACCTAAACCTAAACCTAAGCCTAAGCCTAAGCCTAAACCTAACCCTAACACAAACCCTAACCCTAACCCTAACCCTAAATCTAACCCTAACCCTAACCCAAACCCAAACCCTAACCCTAACGCTAACCCTAAACAAACCCGATCCCTAACCCTAACCCTTATCCAAACCCTAAACCTAACCCTAACCCTAACCCGAACCAAAACATAAACCTAACCCAAACCCTGACGCTAACCCTAACCCTAACCCTAACCCTAACCCAAACCCTAACTCTAAACCTAACCCTAACCCAAATCCTAACCCTACCCCTAACCCTAACCCAAACCGTAACCCTAATCCTAATCCTAACCCTAACCCAAAGCCTAACCGTAACCCTAACAATAACCCTAACCCTAAACCTGACCCTAACCCTAACCCAAACCAAACCCTAACCCTAACCCTAACCCTAATGCTAACACTAACCTTAAGCCTAACCCAAACCCTAACCCTAACCAAAACCCAAACCCAAACCTTAAACCAAACCCTAACCCTAATTCTAACCCTAACCCAAACCCTATCCATAACCCTAACCTAACCCAAACACAAACACTAACCCTAACCCGAAACCTAACCCTAACCTTAACACTAAACCAAACCCTAACCCTAACCCTAAACCTAAACTTAAACCTAACCCTAACACAAACCCTAACCCTAACCCTAACCCTAACCCTAAAACTAACCCAATCCCAAATCCTAACACCACCCCAAACCTAACCCAACCCAACCCTAACCATAAGCCTAAACCTAAAACTACGTCTAACACAAATCCTTAACCCTAGCCCTAACACTAACCCAAACCCTAACCCTAACCCTAACCCTTACCCTAATGCTAACCCTAACCCTCAATCGATCCCTAACCCAAACCCAAACCCTAAGCCTAACCCTAATCTAACCAAAACCCTGTCCCTGACCCTGACACTAACACTAACCCTAACCCTAACCCTAACCCAAACACTAAAGCTAAGCCTAACCCAAACCCAAAACCTAACCCTAACCCTAAGCCTAACCCTAACCCAAACCCAAACCGAAACCCTAAACCTAAACCTAAACCTAACCCTAACCCAAACCCAAACCCTGATCCTAACGCTAATCCAAACCCAAACCCTAACACTAACCCTAACCCTGACCCTAACCCAAACCCTAACTCTAAACTTTACCCTAACCCTTACTCTAAACCTAACCCCAAACCAAAGCCTAACCCTAACCCTAACAAAAACCCTAACCCTAACCCTAACCCTAACCCTAACCCAAACCCTACAACTAACCCTAAACCTAAGACTAACACTAAACATAACCAAACCCTACCCCTCACCCTAACTCAAATTCAAACTCTAAACCTAACCATAACCTAACACTATCACTAACCCAAACCAAACCCTAAACCTAACCCTAACCCTCACCCTAACCCAAATCCAAACTCTAACCCTAACCCTAACACTAACACTAACAGTAACCTAACCCAAACCAAACTCTAAACCTAACCCTAACCCAAACCCAATCCGAAAGCCTAACCCTAAGCTTAACCCTAACCCTAACCCTAAACCTAATCCAAACCCTAACCCTAACCCTAACCCAAACCCTAACACTAACCCTAAGCCTATCCCCTAACCCTTTCCCTAACCCTAACCCATACCAAACCCTAACCCTAACCCTAACAATAACCCTAAATCTAAGTCTAACCCAAAACCTAAACTAACCCTAACCCTAACCATAACCCTAACCTATATGAAACCCTAACCCTAACCCTAACCCAAACCCTAACTCTAAACTTAACCCTAACCCTAAGCCTAAACCAATTACTAACCCTAACCCTAACCATAACACTAACCTTAACACAAATCCTTACCCTAATCCTAACCCTAAAACAAACCCTAAGCCTAACAATTACCCTAACCCTAAACCTAAACCTAAGCCTAAGCCAAACCCTAACACTAACCCTAAGCTTAATCCTAACCCTAACTCTAACCCAAACACTAACCCTAACCCTAACCCTCACCCTAAATCAAACCCAAACCCTAACCCTAACCCTAACCCTAACCCAAACCCTAACACTAAACTTAAGCCTAACCCTAACCCTAACACAAACAAAAACCCTAACCCTAATCATAACCCTAAGCCTAACCCCTAACCCTTAACCCCTAACACTAACCCTAACCTTAAACCTAACCCTAATCCTAATCCTAATACTAAGCCTAACCCTGACGCTAACCCAAAGCCTAATTCTAACCATAACCCTAACCCTCATCCTAACCCTAACCCTAAAACTAAGCCAAACCCTAACCCTAACCCAAAGCCTAACCCTAAAACTAACCCTAACCAAAACCCAAACCATAATTATAACCCTAACCATAACCCTTACCCTAACCCAAACCCAAACCGTAACCCTAAACCTAACCCTAATCCAAAACCTGACACTAACCCTAACCCTAACCCTAACCCAAATCCTAACCCTAACGCTAACAGTAACCGAAACACTAAACCTAACCTTAACCCTAACCCAAACATTAACCCTAAACCTAACGCTAACCCTAACGCTAACCCTAAACCTAACCCTAACCCAAACCCTAACCCTAACCCTAACCCTTACCCAAACCCTAACCCTAATCCTAACCCTAACCCAAACCCAAACCCTAATCCTAAAACTAACCCAAACCCTAACCATAACCCTAACACTAACCCTAACTGAAACCAAATACTAATCCTAACCATAACCCTAACCCTAAACCAATCCAAACCCAAACCCTAACCTTAATCCTAACGCTAACCCTAAGCCTAAACCAAACCCTAACCCAAACCCTAACCCAAACCCTAACCCAAACCCAAACCCTAAACCTAACCCTAAACCTATCCCAAACCCATACCCTAATCCTAACACTAAACCTAACCCTAACGCTAATCCGCACCCTAACCCAAACCGAAACCCTAACCATAACCCTAACACTAACCCAAACACTAACGCTTACCCTAACCCTAACTCAAACCCTAAACCTAACCCTTACCCTAACCCAAAACCAAACCGTAACCCTAACACTAACCATAAACCTAACCGTAACCCAAACCCAAACCGTAACCCTAAACCTAATCCTAATCCAAAACCTAACCCTAACCCTAATCCTAACCATAACCCAAACCCTAACCCTAACCCTAACCCTAACCCTAACACTAACCCAAACCCTAAACCTAACCTTAACCCTAACCCAAACATTAACCCTAAACCTAATGCTAAACCTAACGCTAACCCTAAACCTAACCCTAACCCAAACCCTAACCCTAACCCTAACACAAACCCTAACCCTAATCCTAACCCTAACCCAAACCCAAAGCCTAACCCTAACCCTAACCCAAACCATCACCCTAACTCTAACACTAACTCTAACTGAAACCAAACACTAATCCTAACCATAACCCTAACACTAAACCAATCCAAACCCAAACCCTAACCTTAATCCTAGCGCTAACCCTAAGCCTAAACCAAACCCTAACCCTAACCCTAACCCAAACCCTAACCCAAACCCAAACACTAACCCTAACCCTAAGCCTAACCCAAACCCATACCCTAATCCTAACACTAAAACTAACCCTAACGCTAATCCGCACCCTAACCCAAACCGAAACCCTAACCATAACCCTAACACTAACCCAAACAGTAACCCTAACCCTAACCCTAACCCAAACCCTAAACCTAACCCTTACCCTAACCCAAACCAAAACCGTAACAGTAACACTAACCATAAACCTAACCTTAACCCAAACCCAAAACGTAACCCTCACCGTAACCCTAATTCTAACCCTAACCCAAACCCTAATCCTAACCCTAACCCTAACACTAATCCAAACACTAAACCTAACCTTAACCCTAACCCAAACATTAACCCTAAACCTGACGCTAACCCTAACGCTAACCCTAAACCTAACCCTAACCCAAACCCTAACCCTAACACTAACCCTAACCCAAAACCTAACCCTAATCCTAACCCTATCCCAAACCCAAACCCTAACCTTAACCCTAACCCAAACCATAACCCTAACCCTAACACTAACCCTAACTCTAAACCTAATCCTAATCCTAACCGAAACCAAACCCTAACCCTAACCCTAACCCTAACCCTAACATTAACCCTAACCGAAAGCAAACCATAACCTTAACCCTAACCTAAACACAAACCCTTACCCTTACCCTCACCCTAACCCTAACCCAAACCCAAACCCAAACCAAAACACTCAATCTAAACCTAACCCTAACCCAAACCCAAACCCTAACCTTAACGCTAACCCAAACCATAACCCTAACCCTAACACTAACCCTAACTCTAAACCTAATCCTAACCCTAACCGAAACCAAACCCTAATCCTAACCCTAACCCTAACCCTAACATTAACCCTAACCGAAAGCAAACCATAACCTTAACCCGAACCTAAACACAAACCCTTACCCTTACCCTCACCCTAACCCTAACCCAAACCCAAACCCAAACCAAAACACTCAACCTAAACCTAACCCTAACCCTAACCCAAACCCAAAGCCTAAACCGAAACCAAACCCTAACCATAACCCAAACCTAAACCATAATGCTAACACTAACCTTAATCCTAACCCAAACCCTAACCCTAACCAAAACCCAAACCCAAACCCTAAACCTAACCCTAACCCTAATTCTAACCCTAACCCAAACCCTATCCCTAACCCTAACCTAACCCAAACCCAAACCCTAACCCGAACCCGAACCCTAACCCTAACCTTAACACTAAATCAAACCCTAAACATAAACCTAAACTTAAACCTAACCCTAACACAAATCCTAACCCTAACCCTAACCCTAAAACTAACCCCAACCCAAATACTTACCAAACCCCAAACCCTAACCCTAACCCTACCCCTAATCCAAACCCTAACCCTAACCCTAACCCAAACCCTAACCCTAACCAAACCAAAACCTAACCCTTACACTAACCCTAATCCAAACCCTAACCCTAACCCTAACCTAAAACCTAACCCTAACCAAACCAAAACCTAACCCTTACACTAACCCTAACCCCATTCCTAATCCTAAACCAAACCCAAACACTAACCCTAATTGTCACGATAACCCTAACCCAAAAACTAACACTCACCCTACCCCAAACCATACCTCTATCCCAAAACCTAACCTTAACCCTGACCCAAACCCAAACCTTAACCCTAACACTAACCTTAACACTAACCCTCACCCTAACCCTAGCCCTAACCAAACCCAAACCCTAACTGTAACACAAAACCTAACCCTAAACCAAACCCTAACCCTAAACCTAAACGTAACCCTAACCCAAACGGAAACCCTAACCCTAACCCTAACCCTAACCCTAAACCAAATGCTAAACCTAACACTAACCCTAACCCTGACCCTAACCCTAATCCTAACCCTAACCCAACCCCTAACCCAAACCCTAAACCTAAACCAAACCCAAACCCTAACCCTAACCCTAAACCTAACCCAAACCCAGACCCTAGTCCTAACACTAAACCTAACCCTAACGCTAATCTGCACCCTAACCCAAACCGAAACCCTAACCATAACCCTAACCCTAACCCAAACACTAACCCTAACCCTAACCTTAACCCAAACCCTAAACCTAACCCTTACCCTAACCCAAACCCAAACCGTAACCCTAACACTAACCATAAACCTAAACCTAACCCAAACCGCAACCCTAACCCTAACCCTAACCCTAACCCTAATTCAAACCCTAACCTTAACCCCAAACCAAACCATAACCCTAACTCTAACACTAAACCTAACCCAAACAGTAACCCTAACCCTAACCCAAACCCTAACCCTAAACCTAAACCTAAACCTAAGCCTAACCCTAAACCTAACCCTAACACAAACCCTAACCCTAACCCTAACCCTAAATCTAACCCTAACCCTAACCCAAACCCAAACCCTAACCCTAACGCTAACCCTAAACAAACCCGATCCCTAACCCTAACCCTTATCCAAACCCTAAACCTAACCCTAACCCTAACCCGAACCAAAACATAAACCTAACCCAAACCCTGACGCTAACCCTAACCCTAACCCTAACCCTAACCCAAACCCCAACTCTAAACCTAACCCTAACCCAAATCCTAACCCTAACCCTAACCCTAACCCAAACCGTAACCCTAATCCTAATCCTAACCCTAACCCAAACCCTAACCCTAACCCTAACAATAACCCTAACCCTAAACCTGACCCTAACCCTAACCCAAACCAAACCCTAACCCTAACCCTAACCCTAATGCTAACACTAACCTTAAGCCTAACCCAAACCCTAACCCTAACCAAAACCCAAACCCAAACCTTAAACCAAACCCTAACCCTAATTCTAACCCTAACCCAAACCCTATCCATAACCCTAACCTAACCCAAACACAAACACAAACCCAAACCCCGAACCTAACCCCAACCCCAACACCAAACCAAACCCTAACCCTAACCCTAAACCTAAACTTAAACCTAACCCTAACACAAACCCTAACCCTAACCCTAACCCTAACCCTAAAACTAACCCAATCCCAAATCCTAACACCACCCCAAACCTAACCCAACCCAACCCTAACCATAAGCCTAAACCTAAAACTACCTCTAACACAAATCCTTAACCCTAGCCCTAACACTAACCCAAACCCTAACCCTAACCCTAACCCTTACCCTAATGCTAACCCTAACCCTCAATCGATCCCTAACCCAAACCCAAACCCTAAGCCTAACCCTAATCTAACCAAAACCCTGTCCCTGACCCTGACACTAACACTAACCCTAACCCTAACCCTAACCCAAACACTAAAGCTAAGCCTAACCCAAACGCAAAACCTAACCCTAACCCTAAGCCTAACCCTAACCCAAACCCAAACCGAAACCCTAAACCTAAACCTAAACCTAACCCTAACCCAAACCCAAACCCTGATCCTAACGCTAATCCAAACCCAAACCCTAACACTAACCCTAACCCTGACCCTAACCCAAACCCTAACTCTAAACTTAACCCTAACCCTTACTCTAAACCTAACCCAAAACCAAACCCTAACCCTAACCCTAACAAAAACCCTAACCCTAACCCTAACCCTAACCCTAACCCAAACCCTACAACTAACCCTAAACCTAAGACTAACACTAAACATAACCAAACCCTACCCCTCACCCTAACTCAAATTCAAACTCTAAACCTAACCATAACCTAACACTATCACTAACCCAAACCAAACCCTAAACCTAACCCTAACCCTCACCCTAACCCAAATCCAAACTCTAACCCTAACCCTAACACTAACACTAACAGTAACCTAACCCAAACCAAACTCTAAACCTAACCCTAACCCAAACCCAATCCGAAAGCCTAACCCTAAGCTTAACCCTAACCCTAACCCTAAACCTAATCCAAACCCTAACCCTAACCCTAACCCAAACCCTAACACTAACCCTAAGCCTATCCCCTAACCCTTTCCCTAACCCTAACCCATACCAAACCCTAACCCTAACCCTAACAATAACCCTAAATCTAAGTCTAACCCAAAACCTAAACTAACCCTAACCCTAACCATAACCCTAACCTATATGAAACCCTAACCCTAACCCTAACCCAAACCCTAACTCTAAACTTAACCCTAACCCTAAGCCTAAACCAATTACTAACCCTAACCCTAACCATAACACTAACCTTAACACAAATCCTTACCCTAATCCTAACCCTAAAACAAACCCTAAGCCTAACAATTACTCTAACCCTAATCCTAGACCTAAGCCTAAGCCAAACCCTAACACTAACCCTAAGCTTAATCCTAACCCTAACTCTAACCCAAACACTAACCCTAACCCTAACCCTAACCCTAAATCAAACCCAAACCCTAACCCTAACCCTAACCCTAACCCAAACCCTAACACTAAACTTAAGCCTAACCCTAACCCTAACACAAACAAAAACCCTAACCCTAATCATAACCCTAAGCCTAACCCCTAACCCTTAACCCCTAACACTAACCCTAACCTTAAACCTAACCCTAATCCTAATCCTAATACTAAGCCTAACCTTGACGCTAACCCAAACCCTAATTCTAACCATAACCCTAACCCTCATCCTAACCCTAACCCTAAAACTAAGCCAAACCCTAACCCTAACCCAAAGCCTAACCCTAAAACTAACCCTAACCAAAACCCAAACCATAATTATAACCCTAACCATAACCCTTAC
>JAJHUQ010000038.1:5825000-5832500 GCA_035773235.1 Eospalax fontanierii | reverse complement strand
TAACCCTAACACTAACACTAACAGTAACCTAACCCAAACCAAACTCTAAACCTAACCCTAACCCAAACCCAATCCGAAAGCCTAACCCTAAGCTTAACCCTAACCCTAACCCTAAACCTAATCCAAACCCTAACCCTAACCCTAACCCAAACCCTAACACTAACCCTAAGCCTATCCCCTAACCCTTTCCCTAACCCTAACCCATACCAAACCCTAACCCTAACCCTAACAATAACCCTAAATCTAAGTCTAACCCAAAACCTAAACTAACCCTAACCCTAACCATAACCCTAACCTATATGAAACCCTAACCCTAACCCTAACCCAAACCCTAACTCTAAACTTAACCCTAACCCTAAGCCTAAACCAATTACTAACCCTAACCCTAACCATAACACTAACCTTAACACAAATCCTTACCCTAATCCTAACCCTAAAACAAACCCTAAGCCTAACAATTACCCTAACCCTAAACCTAAACCTAAGCCTAAGCCAAACCCTAACACTAACCCTAAGCTTAATCCTAACCCTAACTCTAACCCAAACACTAACCCTAACCCTAACCCTAACCCTAAATCAAACCCAAACCCTAACCCTAACCCTAACCCTAACCCAAACCCTAACACTAAACTTAAGCCTAACCCTAACCCTAAAACAAACAAAAACCCTAACCCTAATCATAACCCTAAGCCTAACCCCTAACCCTTAACCCCTAACACTAACCCTAACCTTAAACCTAACCCTAATCCTAATCCTAATACTAAGCCTAACCTTGACGCTAACCCAAACCCTAATTCTAACCATAACCCTAACCCTCATCCTAACCCTAACCCTAAAACTAAGCCAAACCCTAACCCTAACCCAAAGCCTAACCCTAAAACTAACCCTAACCAAAACCCAAACCATAGTTATAACCCTAACCTTAACCCTTACCCTAACCCAAACCCAAACCGTAACCCTAAACCTAACCCTAATCCAAAACCTGACACTAAGCCTAACCCTAACCCTAACCCAAATCCTAACCGTAACGCTAACAGTAACCGAAACACTAAACCTAACCTTAACCCTAACCCAAACATTAACCCTAAACCTAACGCTAACCCTAACGCTAACCCTAAACCTAACCCTAACCCAAACCCTAACCCTAACCCTAACCCTTACCCAAACCCTAACCCTAATCCTAACCCTAACCCAAACCCAAACCCTAATCCTAAAACTAACCCAAACCCTAACCATAACCCTAACACTAACCCTAACTGAAACCAAATACTAATCCTAACCATAACCCTAACCCTAAACCAATCCAAACCCAAACCCTAACCTTAATCCTAACGCTAACCCTAAGCCTAAACCAAACCCTAACCCAAACCCTAACCCAAACCCTAACCCAAACCCAAACCCTAAACCTAACCCTAAACCTATCCCAAACCCATACCCTAATCCTAACACTAAACCTAACCCTAACGCTAATCCGCACCCTAACCCAAACCGAAACCCTAACCATAACCCTAACACTAACCCAAACACTAACGCTTACCCTAACCCTAACTCAAACCCTAAACCTAACCCTTACCCTAACCCAAAACCAAACCGTAACCCTAACACTAACCATAAACCTAACCGTAACCCAAACCCAAACCGTAACCCTAAACCTAATCCTAATCCAAAACCTAACCCTAACCCTAATCCTAACCATAACCCAAACCCTAACCCTAACCCTAACCCTAACCCTAACACTAACCCAAACCCTAAACCTAACCTTAACCCTAACCCAAACATTAACCCTAAACCTAATGCTAAACCTAACGCTAACCCTAAACCTAACCCTAACCCAAACCCTAACCCTAACCCTAACCCTAACACAAACCCTAACCCTAATCCTAACCCTAACCCAAACCCAAAGCCTAACCCTAACCCTAACCCAAACCATCACCCTAACTCTAACACTAACCCTAACTGAAACCAAACACTAATCCTAACCATAACCCTAACACTAAACCAATCCAAACCCAAACCCTAACCTTAATCCTAGCGCTAACCCTAAGCCTAAACCAAACCCCAACCCCAACCCCAACCCCAACCCTAACCCAAACCCAAACACTAACCCTAACCCTAAGCCTAACCCAAACCCATACCCTAATCCTAACACTAAAACTAACCCTAACGCTAATCCGCACCCTAACCCAAACCGAAACCCTAACCATAACCCTAACACTAACCCAAACAGTAACCCTAACCCTAACCCTAACCCAAACCCTAAACCTAACCCTTACCCTAACCCAAACCAAAACCGTAACAGTAACACTAACCATAAACCTAACCTTAACCCAAACCCAAAACGGAACCCTCAACGTAACCCTAATTCTAACCCTAACCCAAACCCTAATCCTAACCCTAACCCTAACACTAATCCAAACACTAAACCTAACCTTAACCCTAACCCAAACATTAACCCTAAACCTGACGCTAACCCTAACGCTAACCCTAAACCTAACCCTAACCCAAACCCTAACCCTAACACTAACCCTAACCCAAAACCTAACCCTAATCCTAACCCTAACCCAAACCCAAACCCTAACCTTAACCCTAACCCAAACCATAACCCTAACCCTAACACTAACCCTAACTCTAAACCTAATCCTAATCCTAACCGAAACCAAACCCTAACCCTAACCCTAACCCTAACCCTAACATTAACCCTAACCGAAAGCAAACCATAACCTTAACCCTAACCTAAACACAAACCCTTACCCTTACCCTCACCCTAACCCTAACCCAAACCCAAACCCAAACCAAAACACTCAATCTAAACCTAACCCTAACCCAAACCCAAACCCTAACCTTAACGCTAACCCAAAACATAACCCTAACCCTAACACTAACCCTAACTCTAAACCTAATCCTAACCCTAACCGAAACCAAACCCTAATCCTAACCCTAACCCTAACCCTAACATTAACCCTAACCGAAAGCAAACCATAACCTTAACCCCAACCTAAACACAAACCCCTACCCTTACCCTCACCCTAACCCTAACCCAAACCCAAACCCAAACCAAAACACTCAACCTAAACCTAACCCTAACCCTAACCCAAACCCAAAGCCTAAACCGAAACCAAACCCTAACCATAACCCAAACCTAAACCATAATTCTAACACTAACCTTAATCCTAACCCAAACCCTAACCCTAACCAAAACCCAAACCCAAACCCTAAACCTAACCCTAACCCTAATTCTAACCCTAACCCAAACCCTATCCCTAACCCTAACCTAACCCAAACCCAAACCCTAACCCGAACCCGAACCCTAACCCTAACCTTAACACTAAGTCAAACCCTAAACATAAACCTAAACTTAAACCTAACCCTAACACAAATCCTAACCCTAACCCTAACCCTAAAACTAACCCCAACCCAAAGACTTACCAAACCCCAAACCCTAATCCTAACCCTAACCCTAATCCAAACCCTAACCCTAACCCTAACCCAAACCCTAACCCTAACCAAACCAAAACCTAACCCTTACACTAACCCTAATCCAAACCCTAACCCTAACCCTAACCTAAAACCTAACCCTAACCAAACCAAAACCTAACCCTTACACTAACCCTAACCCCATTCCTAATCCTAAACCAAACCCAAACACTAACCCTAATTGTCACGATAACCCTAACCCAAAAACTAACACTCACCCTACCCCAAACCATAACTCTATCCCAAAACCTAACCATAACCCTGAACCAAACCCAAACCTTAACCCTAACACTAACCCTAACACTAACCCTAACCCTAACCCTAACCCTAACCAAACCCAAACCCTAACTGTAACACAAAACCTAACCCTAAACCAAACCCTAACCCTAAACCTAAACCGAACCCTAACCCAAACGGAAACCCTAACCCTAACCCTAACCCTAACCCTAAACCAAATGCTAAACCTAACACTAACCCTAACCCTGACCCTAACCCTAATCCTAACCCTAACCCAAATCCTAACCCTAACCCTAAACCTAACCCAAACCCAAACCCTAACCCTAACCCTAAACCTAACCCAAACCCATACCCTAGTCCTAACACTAAACCTAACCCTAACGCTAATCCGCACCCTAACCCAAACCGAAACCCTAACCATAACCCTAACCCTAACCCAAACACTAACCCTAACCCTAACCTTAACCCAAACCCTAAACCTAACCCTTACCCTAACCCAAACCCAAACCGTAACCCTAACACTAACCATAAACCTAACCCTAACCCAAACCGAAACCCTAACCCTAACCCTAACCCTAATTCAAACCCTAACCTTAACCCCAAACCAAACCATAACCCTAACTCTAACACTAAACCTAACCCAAACAGTAACCCTAACCCTAACCCAAACTCTAACCCTAAACCTAAACCTAAACCTAAGCCTAAGCCTAAGCCTAAACCTAAGCCTAACACAAACCCTAACCCTAACCCTAACCCTAAATCTAACCCTAACCCTAACCCAAACCCAAACCCTAACCCTAACGCTAACCCTAAACAAACCCGATCCCTAACCCTAACCCTTATCCAAACCCTAAACCTAACCCTAACCCTAACCCGAACCAAAACATAAACCTAACCCAAACCCTGACGCTAACCCTAACCCTAACCCTAACCCTAACCCAAAACCTAACTCTAAACCTAACCCTAACCCAAATCCTAACCCTAACCCTAACCCTAACCCAAACCGTAACCCTAATCCTAATCCTAACCCTAACCCAAACCCTAACCCTAACCCTAACAATAACCCTAACCCTAAACCTGACCCTAACCCTAACCCAAACCAAACCCCAACCCTAACCCTAACCCTAATGCTAACACTAACCTTAAGCCTAACCCAAACCCTAACCCTAACCAAAACCCAAACCCAAACCTTAAACCAAACCCTAACCCTAATTCTAACCCTAACCCAAACCCTATCCATAACCCTAACCTAACCCAAACCCAAACACTAACCCTAACCCGAAACCTAACCCTAACCTTAACACTAAACCAAACCCTAACCCTAACCCTAAACCTAAACTTAAACCTAACCCTAACACAAACCCTAACCCTAACCCTAACCCTAACCCTAAAACTAACCCAATCCCAAATCCTAACACCACCCCAAACCTAACCCAACCCAACCCTAACCATAAGCCTACACCACAAACTACCTCTAACACAAATCGTTAACCGTAGGCCTAACACTAACCCAAACACTAACCCTAACCCTAACCCTTACCCTAATGCTAACCCTAACCCTCAATCGATCCCTAACCCAAACCCAAACCCTAAGCCTAACCCTAATCTAACCAAAACCCTGTCACTGACCCTGACACTAACACTAACCCTAACCGTAACCCTAACCCAAACACTAAAGCTAAGCCTAACCCAAACCCAAAACCTAACCCTAACCCTAAGCCTAACCCTAACCCAAACCCAAACCGAAACCCTAAACCTAAACCTAAACCTAACCCTAACCCAAACCCAAACCCTGATCCTAACGCTAAGCCAAACCCAAACCCTAACACTAACCCTAACCCTGCCCCTAACCCAAACCCTAACTCTAAACTTAACCCTAACCCTTACTCTAAACCTAACCCAAAACCAAACCCTAACCCTAACCCTAACAAAAACCCTAACCCTAACCCTAACCCTAACCCTAACCCAAACCCTACAACTAACCCTAAACCTAACACTAACACTAAACATAACCAAACCCTACCCCTCACCCTAACTCAAATTCAAACTCTAAACCTAACCATAACCTAACACTATCACTAACCCAAACCAAACCCTAAACCTAACCCTAACCCTCACCCTAACCCAAATCCAAACTCTAACCCTAACCCTAACACTAACACTAACAGTAACCTAACCCAAACCAAACTCTAAACCTAACCCTAACCCAAACCCAATCCGAAAGCCTAACCCTAAGCTTAACCCTAACCCTAACCCTAAACCTAATCCAAACCCTAACCCTAACCCTAACCCAAACCCTAACACTAACCCTAAGCCTATCCCCTAACCCTTTCCCTAACCCTAACCCATACCAAACCCTAACCCTAACCCTAACAATAACCCTAAATCTAAGTCTAACCCAAAACCTAAACTAACCCTAACCCTAACCATAACCCTAACCTATATGAAACCCTAACCCTAACCCTAACCCAAACCCTAACTCTAAACTTAACCCTAACCCTAAGCCTAAACCAATTACTAACCCTAACCCTAACCATAACACTAACCTTAACACAAATCCTTACCCTAATCCTAACCCTAAAACAAACCCTAAGCCTAACAATTACCCTAACCCTAAACCTAAACCTAAGCCTAAGCCAAACCCTAACACTAACCCTAAGCTTAATCCTAACCCTAACTCTAACCCAAACACTAACCCTAACCCTAACCCTAACCCTAAATCAAACCCAAACCCTAACCCTAACCCTAACCCTAACCCAAACCCTAACACTAAACTTAAGCCTAACCCTTACCCTAACACAAACAAAAACCCTAACCCTAATCATAACCCTAAGCCTAACCCCTAACCCTTAACCCCTAACACTAACCCTAACCTTAAACCTAACCCTAATCCTAATCCTAATACTAAGCCTAACCTTGACGCTAACCCAAACCCTAATTCTAACCATAACCCTAACCGTCATCCTAACCCTAACCCTAAAACTAAGCCAAACCCTAACCCTAACCCAAAGCCTAACCCTAAAACTAACCCTAACCAAAACCCAAACCATAATTATAACCCTAACCATAACCCTTACCCTAACCCAAACCCAAACCGTAACCCTAAACCTAACCCTAATCCAAAACCTGACACTAACCCTAACACTAACCCTAACCCAAATCCTAACCCTAACGCTAACAGTAACCGAAACACTAAACCTAACCTTAACCCTAACCCAAACATTAACCCTAAACCTAACGCTAACCCTAACGCTAACCCTAAACCTAACCCTAACCCAAACCCTAACCCTAACCCTAACCCTTACCCAAACCCTAACCCTAATCCTAACCCTAACCCAAACCCAAACCCTAATCCTAAAACTAACCCAAACCCTAACCATAACCCTAACACTAACCCTAACTGAAACCAAATACTAATCCTAACCATAACCCTAACCCTAAACCAATCCAAACCCAAACCCTAACCTTAATCCTAACGCTAACCCTAAGCCTAAACCAAACCCTAACCCAAACCCTAACCCAAACCCTAACCCAAACCCAAACCCTAACCCTAACCCTAAACCTATCCCAAACACATACCCTAATCCTAACACTAAACCTAACCCTAACGCTAATCCGCACCCTAACCCAAACCGAAACCCTAACCATAACCCTAACACTAACCCAAACACTAACGCTTACCCTAACCCTAACTCAAACCCTAAACCTAACCCTTACCCTAACCCAAAACCAAACCGTAACCCTAACACTAACCATAAACCTAACCCTAACCCAAACCCAAACCGTAAC
>JAJHUQ010000038.1:5810000-5822500 GCA_035773235.1 Eospalax fontanierii | reverse complement strand
ACCCTAACCCAAACACTAACCCTAACCCTAACCTTAACCCAAACCCTAAACCTAACCCTTACCCTAACCCAAACCCAAACCGTAACCCTAACACTAACCATAAACCTAACCCTAACCCAAACCGAAACCCTAACCCTAACCCTAACCCTAACCCTAATTCAAACCCTAACCTTAACCGCAAACCAAACCATAACCCTAACTCTAACACTAAACCTAACCCAAACAGTAACCCTAACCCTAACCCAAACCCTAACCCTAAACCTAAACCTAAACCTAAGCCTAAGCCTAAGCCTAAACCTAACCCTAACACAAACCCTAACCCTAACCCTAACCCTAAATCTAACCCTAACCCTAACCCAAACCCAAACCCTAACCCTAACGCTAACCCTAAACAAACCCGATCCCTAACCCTAACCCTTATCCAAACCCTAAACCTAACCCTAACCCTAACCCGAACCAAAACATAAACCTAACCCAAACCCTGACGCTAACCCTAACCCTAACCCTAACCCTAACCCAAACCCTAACTCTAAACCTAACCCTAACCCAAATCCTAACCCTAACCCTAACCCTAACCCAAACCGTAACCCTAATCCTAATCCTAACCCTAACCCAAACCCTAACCCTAACCCTAACAATAACCCTAACCCTAAACCTGACCCTAACCCTAACCCAAACCAAACCCTAACCCTAACCCTAACCCTAATGCTAACACCAACCCTAAGCCTAACCCAAACCCTAACCCTAACCAAAACCCAAACCCAAACCTTAAACCAAACCCTAACCCTAATTCTAACCCTAACCCAAACCCTATCCATAACCCTAACCTAACCCAAACACAAACACTAACCCTAACCCGAAACCTAACCCTAACCTTAACACTAAACCAAACCCTAACCCTAACCCTAAACCTAAACTTAAACCTAACCCTAACACAAACCCTAACCCTAACCCTAACCCTAACCCTAAAACTAACCCAATCCCAAATCCTAACACCACCCCAAACCTAACCCAACCCAACCCTAACCATAAGCCTAAACCTAAAACTACCTCTAACACAAATCCTTAACCCTAGCCCTAACACTAACCCAAACCCTAACCCTAACCCTAACCCTTACCCTAATGCTAACCCTAACCCTCAATCGATCCCTAACCCAAACCCAAACCCTAAGCCTAACCCTAATCTAACCAAAACCCTGTCCCTGACCCTGACACTAACACTAACCCTAACCATAACCCTAACCCAAACACTAAAGCTAAGCCTAACCCAAACCCAAAACCTAACCCTAACCCTAAGCCTAACCCTAACCCAAACCCAAACCGAAACCCTAAACCTAACCCTAACCCAAACCCAAACCCTGATCCTAACGCTTATCCAAACCCAAACCCTAACACTAACCCTAACCCTGACCCTAAACCAAACCCAAACTCTAAACTTAAACCTAACCCAAAACCAAAACCTAACCCTAACCCTAACAAAAACCCTAACCCTAACCCTAACCCTAACCCTAACCCAAACCCTACAACTAACCCTAAACCTAACACTAACACTAAACATAACCAAACCCTACCCCTCACCCTAACTCAAATTCAAACTCTAAACCTAACCATAACCTAACACTATCACTAACCCAAACCAAACCCTAAACCTAACCCTAACCCTCACCCTAACCCAAATCCAAACTCTAACCCTAACCCTAACACTAACACTAACAGTAACCTAACCCAAACCAAACTCTAAACCTAACCCTAACCCAAACCCAATCCGAAAGCCTAACCCTAAGCTTAACCCTAACCCTAACCCTAAACCTAATCCAAACCCTAACCCTAACCCTAACCCAAACCCTAACACTAACCCTAAGCCTATCCCCTAACCCTTTCCCTAACCCTAACCCATACCAAACCCTAACCCTAACCCTAACAATAACCCTAAATCTAAGTCTAACCCAAAACCTAAACTAACCCTAACCCTAACCATAACCCTAACCTATATGAAACCCTAACCCTAACCCTAACCCAAACCCTAACTCTAAACTTAACCCTAACCCTAAGCCTAAACCAATTACTAACCCTAACCCTAACCATAACACTAACCTTAACACAAATCCTTACCCTAACCCTAACCCTAAAACAAACCCTAAGCCTACCAATTACCCTAACCCTAAACCTAAACCTAAGCCTAAGCCAAACCCTAACACTAACCCTAAGCTTAATCCTAACCCTAACTCTAACCCAAACACTAACCCTAACCCTAACCCTAACCCTAAATCAAACCCAAACCCTAACCCTAACCCTAACCCTAACCCAAACCCTAACACTAAACTTAAGCCTAACCCTAACCCTAACACAAACAAAAACCCTAACCCTAATCATAACCCTAAGCCTAACCCCTAACCCTTAACCCCTAACACTAACCCTAACCTTAAACCTAACCCTAATCCTAATCCTAATACTAAGCCTAACCTTGACGCTAACCCAAACCCTAATTCTAACCATAACCCTAACCCTCATCCTAACCCTAACCCTAAAACTAAGCCAAACCCTAACCCTAACCCAAAGCCTAACCCTAAACCTAACCCTAACCAAAACCCAAACCATAATTATAACCCTAACCATAACCCTTACCATAACCCAAACCCAAACCGTAACCCTAAACCTAACCCTAATCCAAAACCTGACACTAACCCTAACCCTAACCCTAACCCAAATCCTAACCCTAACGCTAACAGTAACCGAAACACTAAACCTAACCTTAACCCTAACCCAAACATTAACCCTAAACCTAACGCTAACCCTAACGCTAACCCTAAACCTAACCCTAACCCAAACCCTAACCCTAACCCTAACCCTTACCCAAACCCTAACCCTAATCCTAACCCTAACCTAAACCCAAACCCTAATCCTAAAACTAACCCAAACCCTAACCATGACCCTAACACTAACCCTAACTGAAACCAAATACTAATCCTAACCATAACCCTAACCCTAAACCAATCCAAGCCCAAACCCTAACCTTAATCCTAACGCTAACCCTAAGCCTAAACCAAACTCAAACCCAAACCCTAACACAAACACAAACCCTAACCCCAACCCTAAAACTATCCCAAACCCATACCCTAATCCTAACACTAAACCTAACCCTAATGCTAATCCGCACCCTAACCCAAACCGAAACCCTAACCATAACCCTAACACTAACCCAAACACTAACGCTTACCCTAACCCTAACTCAAACCCTAAACCTAACCCTTACCCTAACCCAAAACCAAACCGTAACCCTAACACTAACCATAAACCTAACCCTAACCCAAACCCAAACCGTAACCCTAAACCTAATCCTAATCCAAAACCTAACCCTAACCCTAATCCTAACCGTAACCCAAACCCTAACCCTAACCCTAACCCTAACCCTAAAGCTAACCCAAACCCTAAACCTAACCTTAACCCTAACCCAAACATTAACCCTAAACCTAACGCTAAACTAACGCTAACCCTAAACCTAACCCTTACCCAAACCCTAACCCTGAACCTAATCCTAACCCTAACCCAAAACCAAACCCTAACCCTAACCCTAACCCAAACCCTCACCCTAACTCTAACACTAACCCTAACTGAAACCAAACACTAATCCTAACCATAACCCTAACCCTAAACCAATCCAAACCCAAACCCTAACCTTAATCCTAGCGCTAACCCTAAGCCTAAACCAAACCCTAACCCTAACCCTAACCCAAACCCTAACCCAAACCCAAACACTAACCCTAACCCTAACCCTAACCCAAACCCATACACTAATCCTAACACTAAAACTAACCCTAACGCTAATCCGCACCCTCACCCAAACCGAAAAAGTAACCATAACCCTAACACTAACCCAAACAGTAACCCTAACCCTAACCCTAACCCAACCCTAAACCTAACCCTTACCCTAACCCAAACCAAAACCGTAACAGTAACACTAACCATAAACCTAACCCTAACCCAAACCCAAAACGTAATCCTAACCCTAACCCTAATCGTAACCCTAACCCAAACCCTAATCCTAACTCTAACCCTAACACTAACCCAAACACTAAACCTAACCTTAACCCTAACCCAAACATTAACCCTAAACCTGACGCTAACCCTAACGCTAACCCTAAACCTAACCCTAACCCAAACCCTAACCCTAACACTAACCCTAACCCAAAACCTAACCTTAATCCTAACCCTAACCCAAACCCAAACCCTAACCTTAACCCTAACCCAAACCATAACCCTAACCCTAACACTAACCCTAACTCTAAACCTAATCCTAACCCTAACCGAAACCAAACCCTAACCCTAACCCTAACCCTAACCCTAACATTAACCCTAACCGAAAGCAAACCATAACCTTAACCCTAACCTAAACACAAACCCTTACCCTTACCCTCACCCTAACCCTAACACAAACCGAAACCCAAACCAAAACACTCAATCTAAACCTTACCCTAACCCTAACCCAAACCCAAAGCCTAAACCGAAACCAAACCCTAACCCTAACCCAAACCTAAATCATAATGCTAACACTAACCTTAAGCCTAACCCAAACACTAACCCTAAACAAAACCCAAACCCAAAACCTAAACCTAACCCTAACCCTAATTCTAACCCTAACCCAAACCCTATCCCTAACCCTAACCTAACCCAAACCCAAACCCTAACCCGAACCCGAAATGTAACCCTAACCTTAAGACTAAATCAAACCCTAACCATAAACCTAAACTTAAACCTAACCCTAACACAAATCCTAACCCTAACCCTAACCCTAAAACTAACCCCAACACAAATCCTAACCCCACCCAAACCCTAACCCTAACCCTAACCCTAATCCAAACCCTAACCCTAACCCTAACCCTAACCTTAACCCTAACCAAACCAAAACCTAACCCTTACACTAACCTTAATCCAAACCCTAACCCTAACCTTAACCTAACCCTAACCCTAACCAAACCAAAACCTAAGCCATACACTAACCCTAACCCCAAACCTAATTTTAAACCAAACCCAAACACTAACCCTAATTCTCACGATAACCCTAACCCAAAACCTAACACTCACCCTACCCCAAACCATAACTCTATCCCAAAACCTAACCTTAACCCTGAACCAAACCCAAACCTTAACCCTAACAATAACCCTAACACTAACCCTAACCCTAACCCTAACCCCAACCCTAAGCCTAACCAAACCCAAACCCTAACTGTAACACAAAACCTAACCCTAAACCAAACCCTAACCCCAAACCTAAACGTAACCCTAACCCAAACGGAAACCCTAACCCTAACCCTAACCCTAACACTAAACCAAATGCTAAACCTAACACAAACCCTAACCGTGACCCTAAACCTAATCCTAACCCTAACCCAAACCCTAACCCTAACCCTAACCCTAACCCAAGCCCAAACGCTAACCCTAACCCTAACCCTAACCCAAACCCATACCCTAGTCCTAACACTAAACCTAACCCTAACGCTAATCCGCACCCTAACCCAAACCGAAACCCTAACCATAACCCTAACCCTAACCCAAACACTAACCCTAACCCTAACCTTAACCCAAACCCTAAACCTCACCCTTACCCTAACCCAAACCCAAACCGTAACCCTAACACTAACCTTAAACCTAACCCTAACCCAAACCGAAATCCTAACCCTAAATCTAACCCTAATTCAAACCCTAACCCTAACCCTAACCCTAAATCTAACCCTAACCCTAACCCAAACCCAAAGCCTAACCCTAACGCTAACCCTAAACAAACCCGATCCCTAACCCTAACCCTTATCCAAACCCTAAACCTAACCCTAACCCTAACCCGAACCAAAACCTAAACCTAACCCAAACCCTGACCCTAACCCTACCCCTAACCCTAACCCTAACCCAAACCCTAACTCTAAACCTAACGCTAACCCAAACCCTAACCCTAACCCTAACCCTAACCCAAACCCTAACCCTAATCCTAACCCTAACCCAAACCCTAAAACTAACCCTAACAATAACCCTAACCCTAAACCTGACCCTAACCCTAACCCAAACCAAACCCTAAACCTAACCCTAACCCTAATGCTAACACTAACCTTAACCCTAACCCTAACCAAAACCCAAACTCAAACCTTAAACAAAACCCTAACCCTAATTCTAACCCTAACCCAAACCCTATCCATAACCCTAACCTAACCCAAACACAAACACTAACCCTAACCCGAAACCTAACCCTAATCTTAACAATAAACAAAACCCTAACCCTAACCCTAAACCTAAACTTAAACCTAACCCTAACACAAACCCTAACCCTAACCCTAACCCTAACCCTAAATCTAACCCAATCCCAAATCCTAACACCACCCCAAACCTAACCCAACCCAAAACTAACCCAAACCCTAACCCTAACCCTAAACCTAAACTTAAACCTAACCCTAACACTAACCCTAACCCTGACCCTAACCCAAACCCTAACTCTAAACTTAACCCTAACCCTAACTCTAAACCTAACCCAAAACCAAACCCTTACCCTAACCCTAGCACAAACCCTAACCCTAACCCTAACCCTAACCCTAACCCAAACCCTACAACTAACTCTAAACCTAACACTAACACTAAACATAACCAAACCCTAACCCTCACCCTAACCCAAATTCAAACTCTAAACCTAACCATAATCTAACACTATCACTAACCCGAACCAAACCCTAAACCTAACTCTAACCCTCAGCCTAACCCAAATCCAAACTCTAACCCTAACCCTAACAGTAACACTAACACTAACCTAACCCAAACCAAACTCTAAACCTAACCCTAACCCAAACCCAAACCGAAAGCCTAACCCTAAGCTTAACCCTAACCCTAACCCTAAACCTAAACCTATTCCAAACCCTAACCCTAACCCTAACCCAAACCCTAACCCTAACCCTAAGCCTATCCCCTAACCCTTTCCCTAACCCTAACCCATACCAACCCTAACCCTAACCCTAACAATAACCCTAAATCTAAGTCTAACCCAAAACCTAAACTAACCCTAACCCTAACCATAACCCTAACCTATATGAAACCCTAACCCTAACCCTAACCCAAACCCTAACTCTAAACTTAACCCTAACCCTAAGCCTAAACCAATTACTAACCCTAACCCTAACCATAACACTAACCTTAACACAAATCCTTACCCTAACCCTAACCCTAAAACAAACCCTAAGCCTAACAATTACCCTAACCCTAAACCTAAACCTAAGCCTAAGCCAAACCCTAACACTAACCCTAAGCTTAATCCTAACCCTAACTCTAACCCAAACACTAACCCTAACCCTAACCCTAACCCTAAATCAAACCCAAACCCTAACCCTAACCCTAACCCTAACCCAAACCCTAACACTAAACTTAAGCCTAACCCTAACCCTAACACAAACAAAAACCCTAACCCTAATCATAACCCTAAGCCTAACCCCTAACCCTTAACCCCTAACCCTAAACCTAACCTTAAACCTAACCCTAATCCTAATCCTAATACTAAGCCTAACCTTGACGCTAACCCAAACCCTAATTCTAACCATAACCCTAACCCTCATCCTAACCCTAACCCTAAAACTAAGCCAAACCCTAACCCTAACCCAAAGCCTAACCCTAAACCTAACCCTAACCAAAACCCAAACCATAATTATAACCCTAACCATAACCCTTACCATAACCCAAACCCAAACCGTAACCCTAAACCTAACCCTAATCCAAAACCTGACACTAACCCTAACCCTAACCCTAACCCAAATCCTAACCCTAACGCTAACAGTAACCGAAACACTAAACCTAACCTTAACCCTAACCCAAACATTAACCCTAAACCTAACGCTAACCCTAACGCTAACCCTAAACCTAACCCTAACCCAAACCCTAACCCTAACCCTAACCCTTACCCAAACCCTAACCCTAATCCTAACCCTAACCTAAACCCAAACCCTAATCCTAAAACTAACCCAAACCCTAACCATGACCCTAACACTAACCCTAACTGAAACCAAATACTAATCCTAACCATAACCCTAACCCTAAACCAATCCAAGCCCAAACCCTAACCTTAATCCTAACGCTAACCCTAAGCCTAAACCAAACTCAAACCCAAACCCTAACACAAACACAAACCCTAACCCTAACCCTAAAACTATCCCAAACCCATCCCCTCCTCCTAACACTAAACCTCACCCTAATGCTAATCCGCACCCTAACCCAAACCGAAACCCTAACCATAACCCTAACACTAACCCAAACACTAACGCTTACCCTAACCCTAACTCAAACCCTAAACCTAACCCTTACCCTAACCCAAAACCAAACCGTAACCCTAACACTAACCATAAACCTAACCGTAACCCAAACCCAAACCGTAACCCTAAACCTAATCCTAATCCAAAACCTAACCCTAACCCTAATCCTAACCGTAACCCAAACCCTAACCCTAACCCTAACCCTAACCCTAACACTAACCCAAACCCTAAACCTAACCTTAACCCTAACCCAAACATTAACCCTAAACCTAACGCTAAACTAACGCTAACCCTAAACCTAACCCTTACCCAAACCCTAACCCTGAACCTAATCCTAACCCTAACCCAAAACCAAACCCTAACCCTAACCCTAACCCAAACCCTCACCCTAACTCTAACACTAACCCTAACTGAAACCAAACACTAATCCTAACCATAACCCTAACCCTAAACCAATCCAAACCCAAACCCTAACCTTAATCCTAGCGCTAACCCTAAGCCTAAACCAAACCCTAACCCTAACCCTAACCCAAACCCTAACCCAAACCCAAACACTAACCCTAACCCTAACCCTAACCCAAACCCATACACTAATCCTAACACTAAAACTAACCCTAACGCTAATCCGCACCCTCACCCAAACCGAAAAAGTAACCATAACCCTAACACTAACCCAAACAGTAACCCTAACCCTAACCCTAACCCAACCCTAAACCTAACCCTTACCCTAACCCAAACCAAAACCGTAACAGTAACACTAACCATAAACCTAACCCTAACCCAAACCCAAAACGTAATCCTAACCCTAACCCTAATCGTAACCCTAACCCAAACCCTAATCCTAACTCTAACCCTAACACTAACCCAAACACTAAACCTAACCTTAACCCTAACCCAAACATTAACCCTAAACCTGACGCTAACCCTAACGCTAACCCTAAACCTAACCCTAACCCAAACCCTAACCCTAACACTAACCCTAACCCAAAACCTAACCTTAATCCTAACCCTAACCCAAACCCAAACCCTAACCTTAACCCTAACCCAAACCATAACCCTAACCCTAACACTAACCCTAACTCTAAACCTAATCCTAACCCTAACCGAAACCAAACCCTAACCCTAACCCTAACCCTAACCCTAACATTAACCCTAACCGAAAGCAAACCATAACCTTAACCCTAACCTAAACACAAACCCTTACCCTTACCCTCACCCTAACCCTAACACAAACCGAAACCCAAACCAAAACACTCAATCTAAACCTTACCCTAACCCTAACCCAAACCCAAAGCCTAAACCGAAACCAAACCCTAACCCTAACCCAAACCTAAATCATAATGCTAACACTAACCTTAAGCCTAACCCAAACACTAACCCTAAACAAAACCCAAACCCAAAACCTAAACCTAACCCTAACCCTAATTCTAACCCTAACCCAAACCCTATCCCTAACCCTAACCTAACCCAAACCCAAACCCTAACCCGAACCCGAAATCTAACCCTAACCTTAAGACTAAATCAAACCCTAACCATAAACCTAAACTTAAACCTAACCCTACCACAAATCCTACCCCTAACCCTAACCCTAAAACTAACCCCAACACAAATCCTCACCCCAACCAAACCCTAACCCTAACCCTAACCCTAATCCAAACCCTAACCCTAACCCTAACCCTAACCTTAACCCTAACCAAACCAAAACCTAACCCTTACACTAACCTTAATCCAAACCCTAACCCTAACCTTAACCTAACCCTAACCCTAACCAAACCAAAACCTAAGCCATACACTAACCCTAACCCCAAACCTAATTTTAAACCAAACCCAAACACTAACCCTAATTCTCACGATAACCCTAACCCAAAACCTAACACTCACCCTACCCCAAACCATAACTCTATCCCAAAACCTAACCTTAACCCTGAACCAAACCCAAACCTTAACCCTAACAATAACCCTAACACTAACCCTAACCCTAACCCTAACCCCAACCCTAAGCCTAACCAAACCCAAACCCTAACTGTAACACAAAACCTAACCCTAAACCAAACCCTAACCCTAAACCTAAACGTAACCCTAACCCAAACGGAAACCCTAACCCTAACCCTAACCCTAACACTAAACCAAATGCTAAACCTAACACAAACCCTAACCGTGACCCTAAACCTAATCCTAACCCTAACCCAAACCCTAACCCTAACCCTAACCCTAACCCAAACCCAAACGCTAACCCTAACCCTAACCCTAACCCAAACCCATACCCTAGTCCTAACACTAAACCTAACCCTACCCTAATCCGCACCCTAACCCAAACCGAAACCCTAACCATAACCCAAACCCTAACCCAAACACTAACCCTAACCCTAACCTTAACCCAAACCCTAAACCTAACCCTTACCCTAACCCAAACCCAAACCGTAACCCTAACACTAACCTTAAACCTAACCCTAACCCAAACCGAAATCCTAACCCTAAATCTAACCCTAATTCAAACCCTAACCCTAACCCTAACCCTAAATCTAACCCTAACCCTAACCCAAACCCAAAGCCTAACCCTAACGCTAACCCTAAACAAACCCGATCCCTAACCCTAACCCTTATCCAAACCCTAAACCTAACCCTAACCCTAACCCGAACCAAAACCTAAACCTAACCCAAACCCTGACCCTAACCCTACCCCTAACCCTAACCCTAACCCAAACCCTAACTCTAAACCTAACGCTAACCCAAACCCTAACCCTAACCCTAACCCTAACCCAAACCCTAACCCTAATCCTAACCCTAACCCAAACCCTAAAACTAACCCTAACAATAACCCTAACCCTAAACCTGACCCTAACCCTAACCCAAACCAAACCCTAAACCTAACCCTAACCCTAATGCTAACACTAACCTTAACCCTAACCCTAACCAAAACCCAAACTCAAACCTTAAACAAAACCCTAACCCTAATTCTAACCCTAACCCAAACCCTATCCATAACCCTAACCTAACCCAAACACAAACACTAACCCTAACCCGAAACCTAACCCTAATCTTAACAATAAACAAAACCCTAACCCTAACCCTAAACCTAAACTTAAACCTAACCCTAACACAAACCCTAACCCTAACCCTAACCCTAACCCTAAATCTAACCCAATCCCAAATCCTAACACCACCCCAAACCTAACCCAACCCAAAACTAACCCAAACCCTAACCCTAACCCTAAACCTAAACTTAAACCTAACCCTAACACTAACCCTAACCCTGACCCTAACCCAAACCCTAACTCTAAACTTAACCCTAACCCTAACTCTAAACCTAACCCAAAACCAAACCCTTACCCTAACCCTAGCACAAACCCTAACCCTAACCCTAACCCTAACCCTAACCCAAACCCTACAACTAACTCTAAACCTAACACTAACACTAAACATAACCAAACCCTAACCCTCACCCTAACCCAAATTCAAACTCTAAACCTAACCATAATCTAACACTATCACTAACCCGAACCAAACCCTAAACCTAACTCTAACCCTCAGCCTAACCCAAATCCAAACTCTAACCCTAACCCTAACAGTAACACTAACACTAACCTAACCCAAACCAAACTCTAAACCTAACCCTAACCCAAACCCAAACCGAAAGCCTAACCCTAAGCTTAACCCTAACCCTAACCCTAAACCTAAACCTATTCCAAACCCTAACCCTAACCCTAACCCAAACCCTAACCCTAACCCTAAGCCTATCCCCTAACCCTTTCCCTAACCCTAACCCATACCAAACCCTAACCCTAACCCTAACAATAACCCTAAATCTAAGTCTAACCCAAAACCTAAACTTAACCCTAACCCTAACCCTAACCTATATGAAACCCTAACCCTAACCCTAACCCTAACCCAAACCCTAAACCGAACCTTAACCCTAACCTAAACATTAACCCTAAACCTAATGCTAACCCTAACGTTATCCCTAAACCTAACCCTAACCCAAACCCTAACCCTAACACTAACCTTAACATTAACCCTAACCGAAAGCAAACCATAACCTTAAACCTAACCTAAATCCAAACCCTTACCCTAACCCTCACCCTAACCCTAACCCAAACCCATACCCAAACCAAAATACTCAATCTAACCCTAACCCTAACCCTAAACCAAACCCAAAGCCTAAATCGAAACCTAAACCTAACTCTAACCCAAACCTAAACCATAATGCTAACACTAACCTTAAGCCTA
>JAJHUQ010000038.1:5802500-5805000 GCA_035773235.1 Eospalax fontanierii | reverse complement strand
ACCCAAACCCAAACCCTAACCCTAACCCTAACCCTAACGCAAACCATAACCCTAACCCTAACCCTAACCCAAACCTAACCCTAAGCCAAACACAAACCCAAACCCTAATCCTAACCCTAAACATAACCGAAACCCAAAACCTAACCCTAAACCTAAACCTTACCCAAACCCTAACAATAACCAGAACCCAAACCATAACTCTATCCCTAAACCTATCCCTAACCCTAAACCTTACCCTAATCCAAACGCACACTCTAACCCTAACCCTAGCCCTAACCCGAACCCTAAACCTAACCTAACACTAACCCTATACCTAACCCTAACCCTAACCCAAATATTAAACCTAAACGTAACCCAAACCCTAAGCCTAAACCTAACCATAACCCAAACCCTAACCCTAAACCTAACCCTAACACAAACTCTAACCCTAACCCAAACCCAAACCCTAAACCTAAAGCTAAACCAAACATTAACCCTAAACCTAATCCTAACCCAAACCCTAATCCTAAACCTAACGATAGTCCAAACCTTATCCCTAACCCTAACCCTAACCCTAACCCTAACCCTAACCCTAACCGAAACTCTAACCGTAACCCTAACCCTAACCCTAAACCTAACACTAACACAAACCCTACCCCTAACCCTAAACCTACCCCTAACCCCAACCCTAACCCTAAAACTAACCCTAACACAAACCCTAACCCTGACCCTAACCCAAATCCAAACACTAACCCTAACCCGAACCCTAACCCAAACCCTAACCGTAAACCTAACCCTAACCCTATCCCTAATCCTAACCCTAACCCAAACCCTAACCCTAACCATAACCCTAATCCAAACCCTAACCCTAACCCTAACCCAAAACCTAACCCTAACCAAACCAAAACCTAACCCTTTCACTAATCCTAACCCCAACCCTAATCCTAAACCAAACCCAAACACTAACCCTAATTCTCACCCTAACCCTAACACAAAACCTAACACTAACCCTACCCCAAACCATAACTGTATCCCTAACCCTAACCCTAACCCAAACCCAATCCCTCACCGTAACACAAAACCTAACTCTAAACCAAACCCTAACCCTAAACCTAAACGTAACCCTAACCCAAATGCAAACCCTAACCCTAATCCTAACCCTAACCCAAACCCTAACCCTAACCCTAACCCTAACCCAAACCCAAACCATAACTATAACACTAACCATAATTCTTACCCTAACCCAAACCCAAACCGTAACCCTAAACCTAACCCTAATCCAAAACCTGACCCTAACCCTAATCGTAACCCTAACCCAAACCCTAATCCTAACGCTAACGCTAACACTAACCGAAACACTAAACCTAACCTTAACCCTAAGCCAAACATTAACCCTAAACCTAACGCTAACCCTAAAGCTAACCCTAAACTTAACCCTAACCCAAACCCTAACCCTAACACTAACCCTAACCCAAACCCTAACCCTAATCCTAACCCAAACCCAAACACTAAATATAACCCTAACCCTAACCCTAACCCAAAGCCTAAACCGAAACCTAACCCTAACCCAAATCCTCACACTAATCCTAAACCTAACACACACCCTAACCCTAACCTTAACCCTAACCCAAATCCAAACCCTAAACCTAACCCTAACCCTAATATTAACCCTAACTCAAACCCTATCCCTAATCCTAACCTAACCCAAACACAAACCCTAACCCTAACCCTAACCCGAACCCTAACCCTAAACTTAACAATAAATTAAACCCTAACCCTAACCCTAAACCTAAACTTAAACCTAACCCTAACACAAATCCTAAACCTAACCCTAACCCTAAAACTAACCCCAACCCAAATCCTAACCCCACCCGAAACGCTAATCCCTAACCCTAACCCTAATCCAAAGCCCAGCACTAACCATAACCCAAACCCTAACCCTAACCAAACCAAAACCTAACCCTTACACTAACCCTAATCCAAACCCTAACCCTAACCCTAACCCAAACCCTAACCCTAACCAGACCAAAACCTAACCCTTACACTAACCCTAACCCCAAACCTAATCCTAAACCAAACCCAAACACTAACCCTAATTCTCACGCTAACCCTAACCCAAAACTTAACACTCACCCTACCACAAACCATAACTCTATCCCAAAACCTAAACTTAACCCTGAACCAAACCCAAACCTTAACCCTAACATTAACCCTAACCCTAACCCTAACCCTAACCCTAACCCTAACCCAAAACCAAACCCTAACTGTAACACAAAACCTAACCCTAAACCAAACCCTAACCCTAAACCTAAACGTAACCCTAACCCAAACGGAAAACCTAACCCTAACCCTAAACCTAACCCTAAACCAAACGCTAAACCCAACACTAACCCTAACCCTAAACCTAAACCTAACCCTAATCCTAACCCTAACCCAAACCCTAACCCTAACCCTAACCCTAACCCAATCCCAAAACCTAACCCTAACCCGAACCCTAACCCAAACCCATACCCTAATCCTA
>JAJHUQ010000038.1:5777500-5780000 GCA_035773235.1 Eospalax fontanierii | reverse complement strand
ACTAAACCTAACCCTAACGCTAATCCGCACCCTAACCCAAACCGAAAACATAACCATAACCCTAACACTAACCCAAACTCTGACCCTAACCCTAGCCCAACCCAAACCCTAAACCTAGCCCTTAGCCTAACCCAAAACCAAACCGTAAACCTAGCACTAACGCTAATCCTAACCGTAACCCAAACCCTAAGGCTAACCCTAACCCCAACACTAACCCAAACCCTAAACCTAACCTTAACCCTAACCCAAACATTAACCCTAAACCTAACGCTAAACCTAACGCTAACCCTAAACCTAACCCTAACCCAAACCCTAACCCTAACCCTAACCCTAACCCAAACCCTAACCCTAATCCTAACCCTAACCCAAACCCTAACCCTAACCCTAACCCTAACCCAAACCCTAACCCTAATCCTAACCCTAACCCATACCCAAACCCTAACCTTAACCCTAACCCAAACCCTAACCCTAACTCTAACACTAACCCTAACTGAAACCAAACACTAATCCTAACCATAATCCTAACCCTAAACCAATCCAAACCCAAATCCTAATCTTAATCCTAGCGCTAACCCTAAGCCTAAACCAAACCCTAATCCTAACCCTTACACAAACCCTAACCCAAACCCAAACACTAACCCTAACCCTAACACTAACCCAAACCCATACCCTAATCCTAACACTAAACCTAACCCTAACGCTAATCCGCACACTAACCCAAACCGAAACCCTAACCATAACCCTAACACTAACCCAAACAGTAACCCTAACCCTAACCCTAACCCAAACCCTAAACCTAACCCTTACCCTAACCCAAACCAAAACCGTAACAGTAACACTAACCATAAACCTAACCCTAACCCAAACCCAATACGTAACCCTAACCCTAACCCTAATCCTAACCCTAACCCAAACCCTAATCCTAACCCTAACCCTAACACTAACCCAAACACTAAACCTAACCTTAACCCTAACCCAAACATTAACCCTAAACCTGACGCTAACCCTAACCCTAACCCTAAACCTAACCCCAAACCAAACCCTAACCCTAACCCTAACCCTAACCCAAAACCTAACCCTAATCCTAACCCTAACCCAAACCCAAACCCTAACCCTAACCCTAACCCAAACCATAACCCTAACCCTAACACTAACCCGAAATCTAAACCTAACCCTAACCCTAACCCTAACCGAAACCAAATCCTAACCCTAACCCTAACCCTAACCCTAACATTAACCCTAACCGAAAGCAAACCATAACCTTAACCCTAACCTAAACACAAACCCTTACCCTTAACCTCACCCTAACCCTAACCCAAACCCAAACCCAAACCAAAACACTCAATCTAAACCGAACCCTAACCCTAACCCAAACCCAAAGCCTAAACCAAAATCAAACCCTAACCCAAACCTAAACCATAATGCTAACACTAACCTTAAGCCTAACCCAAACCCTAACCCTAACCAAAACCCAAACCCAAACCCTAAACCTAACCCTAACCCTAATTCTAACCCTAACCCAAACCCTATCCCTAACCCTAACCTAACCCAAACCCAAACCCTAACCCGAACCCGAACCCTAACCCTAACCTTTACACTAAATCAAACCCTAAAGCTAACCCTAAACCTAAACTTAAACCTAACCCTAACACAAATCCTAACCCTAACCCTAACCCTAAAACTAACCCCAACCCAAATCCTAACCCCACGCCAAACCTTAACCCTAACCCAAACCCTAACCCTAAACAAACCAAAACCTAACCCTTACACTAACCCTTATCCAAAACCTAACCCTAACCCTAACCTAAACCCTAACCCTAACCAAACCAAAACCTAACCCTTACACTAACCCTAACCCCAACCGTAATCCTAAACCAAACCCAAACACTAACCCTAATTCTCACGATAACCCTAACCCAAAACCTAACACTCACCCTACCCCAAACCATAACTCTATCCCAAATCCTAACCTTAACCCTGAACCAAACCCAAACCTTAACCCTAACACTAACCCTAACCCTAACCCTAACCCTAACCCTAACCCTAACCCTAACCCTAACCCTAACCCTAAATCAAACCCTAACCCTAAACCTAAATGTAACCCTAACCCAAACGGAAACCCTAACCATAACCCTAACCATAACCCTAACCCAAACCCTAACTCTAACATTAACCCTAAACCTAAGCCTAAACCAATTCCTAACCCTAACCCTAACCATAACACTGACCCTAACACAAATCCTTACCCTAACCCTAACCCTAAAACAAACCCTAAGCCTAACAATTACCCAAACCCTAACGCTAACCCGAACCCTAACCCAAACCCATACCCTAATCCTAACACTAAACCTAACCCTAACGCTAATCCGCACCAGAACCCAAACCGAAACCCTAACCATAACCATAACCCTAACCCAAACACTAACCCTAAACCTAACATTAAACCAAAACCTAAACCTAACCCTTACCCTAACCCAAACCCAAACCGTAAACCTAACAC
>JAJHUQ010000038.1:5755000-5765000 GCA_035773235.1 Eospalax fontanierii | reverse complement strand
CTAACCCTAACCCAAACCCTAACGCTAACCGTAACACTAACCCTAACTGAAACTACACACTAATCCTAAGCATAACCCTAACCCTAAACCAATCCAAACCCAAACCCTAACCTTAATCCTAACGCTAACCCTAAGCCTAAACCAAACCATAACCCTAACCCGAACCCAAACCCTAACCCAAACCCAAACCCTAACCCTAACCCTAACCCTAACCCAAACAAATACCCTAATCCTAACACTAAACCAAACCCTAACGCTAATGCGCACCCTAACCCAAACCGAAACCATAACCATAACCCTAACACTAACCCAAACACTAACCCTAACACTAACCCTAAACCTAACACTAACCCTAACCCTAACCCTAACCCAAACCCAAACCCTAACTGTAACACAAAATCTAACCCTAAACCAAACCCTAACCCTAAACCTAAACGTAACACTAACCCAAACGGAAACCCTAACCCTAACCCTAATCCTAACCCTAAACCAAAGGCTAAACCTAACACTAACCCTAAACCTAACCCTAACCCTAACCCCAATCCGAACCCTAACCCAAACCCCAACCCTAACCCTAACCCTAACCCAAACCCAAACCGTAACCCTAACCCTAAACCTAACCCAAACCCATACCCTAGTCCTAACACTAAACCTAACCCTAACGCTAATCCGCACCCTAACCCAAACCGAAACCCTAACCATAACCCTAACCCTAACCCAAACACTAACCCTAACCCTAACCTTAACCCAAACCCTAAACCTAACCCTTACCCTAACCCAAACCCAAACCGTAACCCTAACACTAACCATAAACCTAACCCTAACCCAAACGCAAACTCTAACCCTAAACCTAACCCTAATTCAAACCCTAACCCTAACCCCAAACCAAATCATAACCCTAATTCTAACACTAAACCTAACCCAAACTGTAACCCTAATCCTAACCCAAACCCTAACCCTAAACCTAACCCTAAACCTAAGCCTAAGCCTAAGCCTAAATCTAACCCTAACACAAACCCTAACCCTAACCCTAACCATAAACCTAACCCTAACCCAAACCCAAATCCTAACACCACCCCAAACCCTAACCCTAACCTAACCCAAACCCAAACCCTAACCATAAGCCTAACCCTAAAACTACCTCTAACACAAATCCTTAACCCTAACCCTAACACTAACCCAAACCCTAACCCTAACACTAACCCTTACACTAATGCTAACCCTAACCCTAACTCGATCCCTAACCCAAACCCAAACCCTAAGCCTAACCCTAATCTAACCAAAACCCTGTCCCTGACCCTGACACTAACACTAACCGTAACTCTAACCCTAACCGAAACTCTAAAGCTAAACCTAACCCAAACCCAAACCCTAACCGTAACCCTAAGCCTAACCCTAACCCAAACCAAAACCGAAACCCTAAACCTAAACCTAACCCTAACCCTAACCCTAACCCAAACCCTTACTCTAAACTTAATCCTAACCCTAACCCTAACTCTAAACCTAACCCAAAACCAAACCCTAACCCTAACCCTAACACAAAACCTAACCCTAACCCTAACCCTAACCCTAACGCTAACCCAAACCCTACAACTAACCCTAAACCTAACACTAACACTAACCATAACCAAACCCTAAACCTAACCCTAACCCTAACCCTAAACCTAATCCAAACCCTAACCCTAACCCTAACCCAAACCCTAACCCTAACCCTAAGCCTATCCCCTAACCCTTTCCCTAACCCTGACCCATAGCAAACCCTAACCCTAACCCTAACAATAACCCTAAATCTAAGTCTAACCCAAAACCTAAACTTAACCCTAACCCTAACCCTAACACTAACGTATATGAAACCCTAACCTTAACCCTAACCCTAACCCTAACCCAAACCCTAACTCTAACATTAACCCTAACCCTAAGCCTAAACCAATTCCTAACCCTAACCCTAACCATAACACTAACCCTAACACAAATCCTTACCCTAATCCTAACCCTAAAACAAACCCTAAGCCTAACAATTACCCAAACCCTAACGCTAACCCGAACCATAACCCAAACCCATACCCTAATCCCAACACTAAACCTAACCCTAACGCTAATCCGCACCAGAACCCAAACCGAAACCCTAACCATAACCATAACCCTAACCCAAACACTAACCCTAACCCTAACATTAACCCAAACCCTAAACCTAACCCTTACCCTAACCCAAACCCAAACCGTAAACCTAACACTAACCCTAACCCTAACCTTAACCCTAACCCTAACCCAAACCCTAACACTTACCCTAACTGAAACCAAACACTAATCCTAAGCATAACCCTAACCCTAAACCAATCCAAACCCAAACCCTAACCTTAATCCTAACGCTAACCCTACGCCTACACCAAACCAAAACCCTAACCTGAACCCAAATCCTAACCCAAACCCAATCCCTAACCCTAGCCCTAACCCTAACCCAAACCCATACCCTAATCCTAACACTAAACCTAACCCTAACGCTAATCCGCAACCTAACCCAAACCGAAAACATAACCATAACCCTAACACTAACCGAAACACTAACCGTAACCCTAACCCAACCCAAACCCTAAACCTAACCCTTAGCCTAACCCAAAACCAAACCGTAAACCTAACACTAACCCTAATCCTAACCGTAACCCAAACCCTAACCCTAACCCTAACCCTAACCCTAACACTAACCCAAACCCTAAACCTAACCTTAACCCTAACCCAAACATTAACCCTAAACCTAACGCTAACCCTAAACCTAACCCTAACCCAAACCCTAACCCTAACCCTAACCCTAACCCAAACCCTAACCCTAATCCTAACCCTAACCCAAACCCTAACCCTAACCCTAACCCTAACCCAAACCCTAACCCTAATCCTAACCATAACCCAAACCCAAACCCTAACCTTAACTCTAACCCAAACCCTAACCCTAACTCTAACACTAACCCTAACTGAAACCAAACACTAATCCTAACCATAATCCTAACCCTAAACCAATCCAAACCCAAATCCTAATCTTAATCCTAGCGCTAAACCTAAGCCTAAACCAAACCCTAATCCTAACCCTTACACAAACCCTAACCCAAACCCAAACACTAACCCTAACCCTAAACCTAACCCAAACCCATACCCTAATCCTAACACTAAACCTAACCCTAACGCTAATCCGCACACTAACCCAAACCGAAACCCTAACCATAACCCTAACACTAATCCAAACAGTAACCCTAACCCTAACCCTAACCCAAACCCTAAACCTAACCCTTACCCTAACCCAAACCAAAACCGTAACAGTAACACTAACCATAAACCTAACCCTAACCCAAACCCAAAACATAACCCTAACCCTAACCCTAATCCTAACCCTAACCCAAACCCTAATCCTAACCCTAACCCTAACACTAACCCAAACACTAAACCTAACCTTAACCCTAACCCAAACATTAACCCTAAACCTGACGCTAACCCTAACGCTAACCCTAAAACTAACCCTAAACCAAACCCTAACCCTAACCCTAACCCTAACCCAAAACCTAAACCTAATCCTAACCCTAACCCAAACCCAAACCCTAACCCTAACCCTAACCCAAACCATAACCCTAACCCCAACACTAACCCGAAATCTAAACCTAACCCTAACCCTAACCGAAACCAAATCCTAACCCTAACCCTAACCCTAACCCTAACATTAACCCTAACCGAAAGCAAACCATAACCTTAACCCTAACCTAAACACAAACCCTTACCCTTAACCTCACCCTAACCCTAACCCAAACCCAAACCCAAAGCCTAAACCGAAATCAAACCCTAACCCTAACCCAAACCTAAACCATAATGCTAACACTAACCTTAAGCCTAACCCAAACCCTAACCCTAACCAAAACACAAACCCAAACCCTAAACCTAACCCTAACCCTAATTCTAACCCTAACCCAAACCCTATCCCTAACCCTAACCTAACCCAAACCCAAACCCTAACCCGAACCCGAACCCTAACCCTAACCTTAACACTAAATCAAACCCTAACGCTAACCCTAAACCTAAACTTAAACCTAACCCTAACACAAATCCTAACCCTAACCCTTACCCTAAAACTAAAACCAACCCAAATCCTAACCCCACGCCAAACCTTAACCCTAACCCAAACCCTAACCCTAATAAAACCAAAACCTAACCCTTACACTAACCCTAATCCAAACCCTAACCCTAACCCTAACCTAAACCCTAACCCTAACCAAACCAAAACCTAACCCTTACACTAACCCTAACCCCAACCCTAATCCTAAACCAAACCCAAACACTAACCCTAATTCTCACGATAACCCTAACCCAAAACCTAACACTCACCCTACCCCAAACCATAACTCTATCCCAAATCCTAACCTTAACCCTGAACCAAACCCAAACCTTAACCCTAACACTAACCCAAACACAAACCCTAACCCTAACATTAACCCAAACCCTAAACCTAACCCTTAACCTAACCCAAACCCAAACCGTAAACCTAACACTAACCCTAACCCTAACCTTAACCCTAACCCTAACCCAAACCCTAACACTAACCCTAACTGAAACCAAACACTAATCCTAAGCATAACCCTAACCCTAAACCAATCCAAACCCAAACCCTAACCTTAATCCTAACGCTAACCCTACGCCTAAACCAAACCAAAACCCTAACCCGAACCCAAATCCTAACCCAAACCCAATCCCTAACCCTAACCCTAACCCTAACCCAAACCCATACCCTAATCCTAACACTAAACCTAACCCTAACGCTAATCCGCACCCTAACCCAAACCGAAAACATAACCATAACCCTAACACTAACCCAAACACTAACCCTAACCCTAACCCAACCCAAACCCTAAACCTAACCCTTAGCCTAACCCAAAACCAAACCGTAAACCTAACACTAACCCTAATCCTAACCGTAGCCCAAACCCTAGCCCTAACCCTAACACTAACCCAAACCCTAAACCTAACCTTAACCCTAACCCAAACATTAACCCTAAACCTAACGCTAAACCTAACGCTAACCCTAAACCTAACCCTAACCCAAACCCTAACCCTAACCCTAACCCTAACCCAAACCCTAACCCTAATCCTAACCCTAACCCAAACCCTAACCCTAACCCTAACCCTAACCCAAACCCTAACCCTAATCCTAACCCTACACCAAACCCAAACCCTAACCTTAACTCTAACCCAAACCCTAACCCTAACTCTAACACTAACCCTAACTGAAACCAAACACTAATCCTAACCATAATCCTAACCCTAAACCAATCCAAACCCAAATCCTAATCTTAATCCTAGCGCTAAACCTAAGCCTAAACCAAACCCTAATCCTAACCCTTACACAAACCCTAACCCAAACCCAAACACTAACCCTAACCCTAAACCTAACCCAAACCCATACCCTAATCCTAACACTAAACCTAACCCTAACGCTAATCCGCACACTAACCCAAACCGAAACCCTAACCATAACCCTAACACTAATCCAAACAGTAACCCTAACCCTAACCCTAACCCAAACCCTAAACCTTACCCTTACCCTAACCCAAACCAAAACCGTAACAGTAACACTAACCATAAACCTAACCCTAACCCAAACCCAAAACATAACCCTAACCCTAACCCTAATCCTAACCCTAACCCAAACCCTAATCCTAACCCTAACCCTAACACTAACCCAAACACTAAACCTAACCTTAACCCTAACCCAAACATTAACCCTAAACCTGACGCTAACCCTAACGCTAACCCTAAAACTAACCCTAAACCAAACCCTAACCCTAACCCTAACCCTAACCCAAAACCTAACCCTAATCCTAACCCTAACCCAAACCCAAACCCTAACCCTAACCCTAACCCAAACCATAACTCTAACACTAACACTAACCCGAAATCTAAACCTAACCCTAACCCTAACCGAAACCAAATCCTAACCCTAACCCTAACCCTAACCCTAACATTAACCCTAACCGAAAGCAAACCATAACCTTAACCCTAACCTAAACACAAACCCTTACCCTTAACCTCACCCTAACCCTAACCCAAACCCAAACCCAAAGCCTAAACCGAAATCAAACCCTAACCCTAACCCAAACCTAAACCATAATGCTAACACTAACCTTAAGCCTAACCCAAACCCTAACCCTAACCAAAACCCAAACCCAAACCCTAAACCTAACCCTAACCCTAATTCTAACCCTAACCCAAACCCTATCCCTAACCCTAACCTAACCCAAACCCAAACCCTAACCCGAACCCGAACCCTAACCCTAACCTTAACACTAAATCAAACCCTAACGCTAACCCTAAACCTAAACTTAAACCTAACCCTAACACAAATCCTAACCCTAACCCTAACCCTAAAACTAACCCCAACCCAAATCCTAACCCCAAGCCAAACCTTAACCCTAACCCAAACCCTAACCCTAATAAAACCAAAACCTAACCCTTACACTAACCCTAATCCAAACCCTAACCCTAACCCTAACCTAAACCCTAACCCTAACCAAACCAAAACCTAACCCTTACACTAACCCTAACCCCAACCCTAATCCTAAACCAAACCCAAACACTAACCCTAATTCTCACGATAACCCTAACCCAAAACCTAACACTCACCCTACCCCAAACCATAACTCTATCCCAAATCCTAACCTTAACCCTGAACCAAACCCAAACCTTAACCCTAACACTAACCCTAACACTAACCCTAACCCTAACCCTAACCTAACCCTAACCCTAACCAAACCCAAACCCTAACTGTAACACAAAACCTAACCCTAAACCAAACCCTAACCCTAAACCTAAATGTAACCCTAACCCAAACGGAAACCCTAACCATAACCCTAACCATAACCCTAAACCAAACGCTAAACCTAACACTAATCCTAACACTAACCCTAACCCTAATCCTAACCCTAAACCAAACCCTAACCCTAACCCTAACCCAAACCCAAACCCTAACCCTAACCCTCACCCTAACCCAAACCCATACCCTAGTCCTAACACTAAACCTAACCCTAACGCTAATCCGCACCCTAACCCAAACCGAAACCCTGACCATAACCCTAACTCTAACCCAAACACTAACCCTAAACCTAACCTTAACCCAAACCCTAAACCTAACCCTTACCCTAACCCAAACCCAAATCGTAACCCTAACACTATCCATAAACCTAACCCTAACCCAAACCACAACCCTAACCCTAAACCTAACCCTAATTCAAACCCTAACCCTAACCCCAAACCAAACCATAACCCTAACTCTAACACTAAACCAAACCCAAACAGTAACCCTAACCCTAACCCAAACCCTAACCCGAAACCTAACCCTAAACCTAAGCCTAAGCCTAAGCCTAAATCTAACCCTAACACAAACCCTAACCCTAACCCTAACCATAACCCTAACCCTAACCCTAACCCTAACCCAAACCCTAACTCTAAACCTAACCCTAACCCAAACCCTAACCCTAACCTTAACCGTAACCCAAACCCTATCCCTAATCTTAATCCTAACCCTAACGCAAACCCTAACCCTAACCCTAACAATAACCCTAAACCAAACCCTAAACCTAACCCTTACCCTAACCCAAAACCAAACCCAAACCAAAACACTCAATCTAAACCGAACACTAACCCTAACCCAAACCCAAAGCCTAAACCGAAATCAACCCCTAACCCTAACCCAAACCTAAACCATAATGCTAACACTAACCTTAAGCCTAACCCAAACCCTAACCCTAACCAAAACCCAAACCCAAACCCTAAACCTAACCCTAAACCTAATTCTAACCCTAACCCAAACCCTATCCCTAAACCTAACCTAACCCAAACCCAAACCCTAACCCGAACCCGAACCCTAACCCTAACCTTAACACTAAATCAAACCCTAACGCTAACCCTAAACCTAAACTTAAACCTAACCCTAACACAAATCCTAACCCTAACCCTAACCCTAAAACTAACCCCAACCCAAATCCTAACCCCACGCCAAACCTTAACCCTAACCCAAACCCTAACCCTAACCAAACCAAAACCTAACCCTTACACTAACCCTAATCCAAACCCTAACCCTAACCCTAACCTAAACCCTAACCCTAACCAAACCAAAACCTAACCCTTACACTAACCCTAACCCCAACTCTAATCCTAAACCAAACCCAAACACTAACCCTAATTCTCACGATAACCCTAACCCAAAACCTAACACTCACCCTACCCCAAACCATAACTCTATCCCAAATCCTAACCTTAACCCTGAACCAAACCCAAACCTTAACACTAACACTAACCCTAACACTAACCCTAACCCTAACCCTAACCTAACCCTAACCGTAACCAAACCCAAACCCTAACTGTAACACAAAACCTAACACTAAACCAAACCCTAACCCTAAACCTAAATGTAACCCTAACCCAAACGGAAACCATAACCATAACCCTAACCATAACCCTAAACCAAACGCTAAACCTAACACTAATCCTAACCCTAACCCTAACCCTAATCCTAAACCTAACCCAAACCCTAACCCTAACCCTAACCCTAACCCAAACCCAAACCCCAACCCTAACCCTCACCCTAACCCAAACCCATACCCTAGTCCTAACACTAAACCTAACCCTAACGCTAATCCGCACCCTAACCCAAACCGAAACCCTAACCATAACTCTAACTCTAACCCAAACACTAACCCTAACCCTAACCTTAACCCAAACCCTACACCTAACCCTTACCCTAACCCAAACCCAAACCGTAACCCTAACACTATCCATAAACCTAACCCTAACGCAAACCACAATCCTAACCCTAAACATAACCCTAATTCAAACCCTAACCCTAACCCCAAACCAAAGCATAACCCTAACTCTAACACTAAACCTAACCCAACCAGTAACCCTAACCCTAACCCAAACCCTAACCCTAAACCTAACCCTAAACCTAAGCCTAAACCTAAGAATAAATCTAACCCTAACACAAACCCTAACCCTAACCCTAACCCTAACCGTAACCCTAACCCTAACCCAAACCCTAACTCTAAACCTAACCCTAACCCTAACCGTAACCCAAACCCTATTCCTAATCTTAATCCTAACCCTAACCCAAACCCTAACCCTTACCCTAACAATAACCCTAACCCAAACCCTAAACCTAACCCTTACCCTAACCCAAAACCAAACCGTAACCCTAACACTAACTATAAACCTAACCCTAACCCAAACCCAAACCGTAACCCTAAACCTAATCCTAATCCAAAACCTAACCCTAACCCAAACCCAAACCGTAACCCTAACCCTAACCCTAAGCCTGACCCTAAACCTAACCCAAACCAAACCCTAACCCTAACTCTAACCCTAATGCTAATACTAACCTTAAGCCTAACCCAAACCCTAACCCTAACCAAAACCCAAACCCAAACCTTAAACCAAACCCTAACCCTAATTCTAACCCTAACCCAAACCCTATCCATAACCTAACCTAACCCAAACCCTAACGCTAACCCTACCCCTTACCCTAATGCTAACCCTTACCCTAAATCGATCCCTAACCCAAACCCAAACCGAAAGCCTAACCCTAATCTTAACCCTAACCCTAACCGTAAACCTAATCCAAACCCTAACCCTAACCCTAACCCAAACCCTAACCCTAACCCTAAGCCTATCTCCTAACCCTTTCCCTAAACCTAACTCATACCAAACCCTAACCCTAACCCTAACAATAACCCTAAATCTAAGTCTAACCCAAAACCTAAACTTAACCCTAACCCTAACCCTAACCCTAACCTAAATGAAACCCTAACCTTAACGCTAACCCTAACCCTAACCCAAACCCTAACTCTAAACTTAACCCTAACCCTAAGCCTAAACCAATTCCTAACCCTAATCCTAACCATAACACTAACCCTAACACAAATCCTTACCCTAACCCTAGCCCTAAAACAAACCCTAAGCCTAACAATTACCCAAA
>JAJHUQ010000038.1:5747500-5750000 GCA_035773235.1 Eospalax fontanierii | reverse complement strand
AACCCAAACCCAAACCTTAAACCAAACCCTAACCCTAATTCTAACCCTAACCCAAACCCTATCCATAACCTAACCTAACCCAAACCCTAACGCTAACCCTACCCCTTACCCTAATGCTAACCCTAACCCTAAATCGATCCCTAACCCAAACCCAAACCGAAAGCCTAACCCTAATCTTAACCCTAACCCTAACCGTAAACCTAATCCAAACCCTAACCCTAACCCTAACCCAAACCCTAACCCTAACCCTAAGCCTATCCCCTAACCCTTTCCCTAAACCTAACTCATACCAAACCCTAACCCTAACCCTAACAATAACCCTAAATCTAAGTCTAACCCAAAACCTAAACTTAACCCTAACCCTAACCCTAACCCTAACCTAAATGAAACCCTAACCTTAACGCTAACCCTAACCCTAACCCAAACCCTAACTCTAAACTTAACCCTAACCCTAAGCCTAAACCAATTCCTAACCCTAATCCTAACCATAACACTAACCCTAACACAAATCCTTACCCTAACCCTAGCCCTAAAACAAACCCTAAGCCTAACAATTACCCAAATCCTAACGCTAACCCGAACCCTAACCCAAACCCATACCCTAATCCTAACACTAAACCTAACCCTAACGCTAATCCGCACCAGAACCCAAACCGAAACCCTAACCATAACCATAACCCTAACCCAAACACTAACCCTTACCCTAACATTAACCCAAACCCTAAACCTAACACTTACCCTAACCCAAACCCAAACCGGAAACCTAACAGTAACCCTAACCCTACCCCTAAACCTAACCCTAACCCAAACCCTAACGCTAACCCTAACACTAACCCTAACTGAAACTAAACACTAATCCTAAGCATAACCCTAACCCTAAACCAATCCAAACCCAAACCCTAACCTTAATCCTAACGCTAACCCTAAGCCTAAACCAAACCCTAAACCTAACCCTTACCCAAACCCAAACCAAAACCGTAACAGTAACACTAACCATAAACCTAACCCTAACCCAAACCCAAAACGTAACCCTAACCCTAACCCTAATCCTAACCCTAACCCAAACCCTAATCCTAACCCTAACCCTAACACTAACCCAAACACTAAACCTAACCTTAACCCTAACCCAAACATTAACCCTAAACCTGACGCTAACCCTAAAGCTAAACCTAAACCTAACCGTAACCCAAACCCTAAACCTAACCCTAACCCTAACCCAAAACCTAACTCTAATCCTAACCCTAACCCAAACCCAAACCCTAACCCTAACCCTAACCCAAACCATAACCCTAACCCTAACACTAACCCTAACTCTAAACCTAACCCTAACCCTAACCGAAACTAAACCCTAACCCTAACCCTAACCCTAACCCAAACCAAAACACTCAATCTAAACCGAACCCTAACCCTAACCCAAACCCAAAGCCTAAACCGAAACCAAACCCTAACCCTAACTCAAACCTAAACCATAATGCTAACACTAACCTTAAGCCTAACCCAAACCCTAACCCTAACCAAAACCCAAACCCAAACCCTAAACCTAACCCTAACCCTAATTCTAACCCTAACCCAAACCCTATCCCTAACCCTAACCTAACCCAAACCCAAACCATAACCCGAACCCGAACCCTAACCCTAACCTTAACACTAAATCAAACCCTAACCATAAACCTAAACTTAAACCTAACCGTAACACAACTCCTAACCCTAACCCTAACCCTAAACCTAACCCCAACCCAAATCCTAACCCCACCCCAAACCCTAACCCTAACCCTAACCCTAATCCAAACCCTAACCCTAACCCTAACCTAAACCCTAACCCTAACCAAACCAAAACCTAACCCTTACACTAACCCTAACCCCAACCCTAATACTAAACCAAACCCAAACACTAACCCTAATTCTCACGATAACCCTAACCCAAAACCTAACACTCACCCTACCCCAAACCATAACTCTATCCCAAAACCTAAACTTAACCCTGAACCAAACCCAAACCTTAACCCGAACACTAACCCTAACACTAACCCTAACCCTAACCCTAACCCTAACCCTAACCCTAACCCTAACCAAACCCAAACCCTAACTGTAACACAAAACCTAACCCTAAACCAAACCCTAACCCTAAACCTAAACGTAACCCTAACCCAAACGGAAACCCTAACCCTAACCCTAACTCTAACCCTAAACCAAATGCTAAACCTAACACAAACCCTAAACCTGACCCTAACACTAATCCTATCCCTAACCCAAACCCTAACCCTAACCCTAACCCTAACCCTAACCCAAACCCCAACCCCAACCCCTACCCCAACCCCAACCCCTACCCTAGTCCTAACACTAAACCTAACCCTAACGCTAATCCGCACCCTAACCCAAACTGAAACCCTAACCATAACCCTAACCCTAACCCAAACACTAACCCTAACCCTAACCTTAACCCAAACCCTAAACCTAACCCTTACCCTAACCCAAACCCAAACCCTAACACTAACCATAA
>JAJHUQ010000038.1:5740000-5742500 GCA_035773235.1 Eospalax fontanierii | reverse complement strand
CCTAACACTAACCCTAAAACTAAACCTAACCCTTACCCAAATATTAACCCTAAACCTAACCCTAACCAAAGCCTAACCCTAAACCTAACCCTAACCCAAATCCTAACCCTATCCCAAACCCAAACCCTAACCCTAAGCCTAATCCTAACAGTAACCCTAACCCTAACCCTAACCCTAACTGAACTCATAAACCTAACCCTATCCCTAAACACAACCCTAACCCAAACCTTAACCCTAAACCTGACACTAACACTAAGCCTAATGCTAACCCTAACCCTAACCCTAAACCCGAACACTAAATCTGAACATAAACCTAACCCAAACCCTAACCCTAACACTAACCCTAACCCTAAATCTAATCCAAACAAACACCCTAACCCTATACCTAACCCTAAACCAAACCCAAAAACTAACACTGAACTTAACACTAACCCTAACCCAACCCAAACCCAAACCGTAACCCTAAAACTAAATCTAAGAATAACCCAAACCCTAACCCTAACCCTAACCCAAACCCTAACCATAACCCTAAACCTAACCCAAACCCAAACACTAACCCTAAACCTAATCCTAACCCAAACCCAAACCCTAAACTTAACCCTAACCCTAACCCAAACCCTAACCATAACCAGAATCCAAACCATAACTCTATCCCTAAACCTAACCCTAACCCTAAACCTTACCCTAATCCAAACGCACAGCCTAACCCTAACCCTAACCCTAAACCTAAACCTAACCCAAGCCGTAACACTAACCTTAGCCTAAATTTAACCCTAACCCAAACGCTAAACCTAACCCTAACCCTAAATCTAACACTAACCCTTACCCAAACACTAACCTTATCGCAAACCCTCACCCTAAACCTAACCTAAACCCTAACCCTAACCCCAACCCTAACCCTAACCCAAGCCCAAACCCTAACCCTAACCATATCCCTAACCCATCCTCTACCCGTACCCTAAGCCTAACGCTAAGCCTAATACTAAACAAACCCCTAACCCTATACCTAACCCTTACCCTAACCCAAACATTAACCCTAAACCTAACCCTAACCCAAACGCTAACCCTAACCCTAACCCTAACCCATACCCTAAACCTAACCCTAACCCAAACATTAACCCTAAACCTAACCCTAACCCTAACCCTAAACCAAACTCTAACCGTAACTCTAACCCTAACCCTAACCCTAACCCTAAACCTAACACTAACCCAAACCCCAACACTAACCCTAACCCTAACCCTAACCCTAACCTGAACCCAAACATTAAACCTAAACCGAACCCTAACCCAAACCCTAACACTAAACCTAACCCTAACCCAAATCCTAACACTAATCCTAAACCTCACACACACCCTAACCCTAACCTTAACCCTAACCCAAATCCAAACCCTAACCCTAACCCTAACACTAACCCAAACCCAAACCCTAACCGTAAACCTAACCCTAACCCTAAACCTAACCCTAACCCTAACCCAAACCCTGACCCTAACCCTAACCCTAATCCAAACCCTACCCCTAACCCAAACCTTACCCCTACCCCAACCCCAAAACCTAACCCTTACACTAACCCTAACCCCAAGCCTAATCCTAAACCAAACCCAAGCAATAACCCTAATTCTCAACCTAACCCTAAGCGAAAACCTAAGACTAACCCTAACCCAAATCATAACTCTATCCCAAAACCTAACCTTAAACCTAAACCAAACCCAAAACTTAACCCTAACACTAACCCTAACACTAAACCTAACCCTGACCCTAACCCAAACCCTAACCCTAACACAAAACCTAACCCTAAAACAAACCCTAACCCTATCCCTAACCGTAACCCTAAACCTAAAAGTAACCCTAACCCAAACGCGAACCCTAACCCTATCCCTAAACATAAACCTAACCCAAACCCTAACCGTAACCCTAACCCTAACCCTAACGCTAAGACAAACCCTAACCCTAAACCTAACCCAAACCCAAACCATAACTGTAACCCTCACCCAAACCATAACCCTAATCCTAACTATAACCCTAACCCAAACCCTAAACGTAACCCTAACCGTAACCCTAACGCTAACACAAACCCTAACCCTAACCCAAACCCTAACCCTAAACCCAAACCCAAACCCACACCCTAACCCTAACCCTAAACCTAAGTCTAAAGAAAACCCTAAGCCTAGTCTTAACCCTATCCTTATCCCTAACGCAAACCCTAAACCTAACACTAACCCTAAACCTAAACCTAACCCAAACTCTAAACCTATACCTTACCCTAACACTAACCCTAACCCAAACCAAACCCTAACCCTAACCCTAACCCTTACCCTAACACTAACCCAAACCCTAACCCTAACCCTAACCCTAAACCTAACACTTATACTAAGCCTAACAGAAACACTAAGCCCAGTCCTAACCCTAACCCTAACCCTATTGCAAACCCTAACCCTGACCCTAATCCTAGCCCTAACCATAACACAAACCCTTACCCTAAACTTAACCCAAACCCTAACC